>JAJMDO010000179.1:0-21193 GCA_030573635.1 Blastobotrys ciferrii
AAAAACGCGGGTGGGAAGAAAAGATGGGTGTAAGAATGAGTACGGGGGAGAAATTGAGGAACGATGAAAAAAATTCAGTAGAGAGCGACAGCGGAGCAGGAGGCAACACGCACGAACGCAAGGAAGCCATTAATAAAATATAGAGATGGCACCATTTGCACGTCCGGAGAATGTGCTTAAGGTGAGTGTGCGAATGAGTTGAGTTGTGAGGACTGGGCTGACTGGGGATTTAGCGAGCTGATGAGCTCATTGCGGTAGACCAAAGTGCGGCCGCTTTGGAGCTATTGTACGACACCATTTCGTCGAAGCGATCTCGTAATGTGTCACAGGCATTTTTGGAGCCGATTATTTTGAGATTCGTTGAACTTTCAGTTTCGTTGAGAAAGGGCAAGATTGTCAAGGATGGTCTGCATCAGTACAAGAAGCTTGTTCAGACAACGAATACGCTTGGTTCTATTGAGGTTGTGGTTAAGAAGTTTTTGGAGCTCTCTGAGCAGAAGGTTTCATCTGCTCAGGCCGAGGCCAAGCAGATTACGCTTGATGCTGATGAGGATTTGGAGGCTGCGGATTCTCCAGAGGACATTTTGATGTCGACAGTTTCGAGTGAACAGACCAAGGACAGAACTGATCGTGAGGTGGTGACTCCTTGGCTCAAGTTCTTGTGGGAGGCATATCGAAGCACGTTGGACATTTTGCGAAATAACTCGCGTTTGGAGGTTTTGTATCAGCAGGTGGTGAAGCAGGCATTTGATTTTTGCCACAAGTTTACTCGAAAGACCGAGTTCCGCCGGTTGTGCGAGTTGTTGAGAAACCATCTGCAATCTGCTGCTAGTCAGGCCAAGACTGCTGGTCAGCAGCAAAATCCCATCGATTTGAGCGATCCAGACACGTTGCAGCGATATCTTGATACGAGATTTGACCAGCTCAACGTGGCTGTGAAGCTCGAGTTGTGGCAAGAGGCCTTCCGTTCTGTGGAGGACGTTCACACTCTGCTGACGGTGTCTAAACGACCTGCCAAGGTGTCTACTATGGCCAATTACTATGAAAATGTTGCCAGGATTTTCATTGTTTCTGGTAACCATCTCTTCCATGCTGCGGCATGGAGCAGATTCTACTCGTTGGTTCTCCAGGCACGCAGCGTGCCAGAGGCTGAGCTCACTAGAATTGCCTCCCTGTTGATGCTTTCGGCCCTCTCCATTCCAACCTTCTCCCAACAGTCCCGTTCGGGTCTGATGGAGGTTGATGATCAAAAGCACCGAAACGCACGCTTGACGGGTCTTTTGAACTTGAGCAAAACGCCGTCCAGAGAGTCTCTTTTGAAGTCGGCGTTGGCCAAAAATGTCCTGTCGTACGTCCGCCCAGAGATCCGCGACTTGTACAAGGTGCTGGAGGTTGACTTCCACCCGCTCAAGATCAAGTCCAAGCTGGGACCAATCATTGAGAAGATTGGCAACGACGAGGCGTACAAGCCCTATGTGACTCCTCTTTACCAGGTCATTTTGACCAGACTCTTTCAGCATCTCTCCCAGGTGTACAAGACGGTCAAGCTTGACTTTGTCATCAAACTGGCCACCTTCCCTGCACCATTCGAGGCCACACCAATTGAGATTGAAAAGTTCATTGTGCGCGGATGTCAGAAGGGCGAGTTTGGTATGAGAATTGATCATGAAAACTCGTCCATCACCTTCATTGACGACATTTATGACGCGTCTGCCCGGGCCAGCAGCAACATCATCAGCAACCAGAACGTGAGCGTCAAGTCTGCTGCCTCGCTCCAGGCCACGCCCTCTGACATTGTTCGAACACAATTGTCCCGTCTCGGCCGTACTCTTTTCGGCGTTATCAACGAGGTTGACCCCGTCTACGTGGAAGAGCGTGCACGTGCCAAAGAGTTGGCACGTGACCGGGCCGTGGAGGGACTCATTGAAGACAATCGCGAGGTGTTGGAGCGTAAGGAGAAGATTGAAATTCGGCAACGGGAGGCCGAGGCCGAACAGCAGCGACGAGAAGAAGAGGAGGCCAAGAAGCGTGCGCTCAAGCTACAGCAGGAGCAGCAGGCTGAGCAGCAGCGTCTGGCCGAAGAGCAAAAGAAGCGAGAACAGGAGCGTCTACAAAAGGAGCGTGACGCTATCCGTGAGAATGAGAAGCGTAAGCTTGCTGAGGAGATCAACAGTAAGGGCATCATCAAGATTGATGTCAACAATCTTGAGGACCTGGACACTCAGAAGCTTCGAACCATGCAGGTTGAGCAATTGGCCAAGGAGAACCAGGACCTCAACGAGCGTCTGCGTATCATTGGTCGACGCATGGACCATCTGGAGCGGGCCTACAGACTGGAGGAAGTTGACCTCTGGAAGCAGGACGCCGAGGCCCAACAGGCACGAGACGCCAAATTGCATGAGGCCAAGGCTAAGGCTACGCTCGAGAACTCCAAAAAGGTGTTTGAAGAGCGTCTTGCGCTCAAGGACAGACTGGAGCGCATTGTGCCCGACTACGTTGAGTTCAGAAAGGACATCGATGCTCGACACGCCGAGCTGCTTGAGGCCAAGAAGAAGGAGAACCAGGCCAAGCTTGAAGAAGCCAAACAACGTCGTATCCAAGAGTTCAGACGACGCAAAGAGCAGGAGGCTCGTGAAAAGAAGGAGCGCGAAGAGCGCGAACAAAAGGAGGCCGAAGAACGTGCCAAACGAGAAGCTGAAGAACGCAGCAAACCGGCCGTGTACAGACCAGGTGCCCTCAGAGGAGCCAGACCAGGTGCTGCTACCCAAGCACCAACTGCCGCATCTGTGGCAGCTGCAGCCGCTCCTCCTCCGGCTGCTAGACCTTCGCCGGCACAACCAGAGGCGCCACGTCCAGCCGCAGCAGATGCGGCGCCACCACCCCCTGCCCCCGGCAAATACGTTCCTCCCGCTCTGCGAAGAAAAATGCAGCAACAGTAGCAATAGATTTGTAATCCAGCTCGATGAGCTTGTGTATGAAAACTTATCTTATTTTAATCTTTTTGCCCTACATTTCGGGTACTGATTTTTGGGGGCACGCCCCCAAACCCCCAGGGTCGGCTTCGCCGAGGTTATGGGTGCATAGCTTTGTTGGACTCGCAGAGTTCAGGTATATAATAGGCTTCTGCGAAGCAGGGGTGCTTAACCCACGGGCTGTTTTCTGGGGGCATCTGGGCTCGCTTCGCTCGAGGTTATGGGTAGTATTCGGTTCTTACTATTTGTTGAAGTCTCGTAGAGCCACGGGGGTGCAGGGGACTGGAAAAGAAGATAACAGGAGACAGGTCATAAAACCTAGGTTGAGCTAGTTGTATTTAAGCTTAGCAGGCTTCTGCGAAGCAGAACAAATGCTTTTGCTTCTTTTCTGGAAAAGAAGAATACTTCAGAGCTATCAGTATCATTGTAAGCACCAACGGGGATAACCGGAGATAAGGGTTGCACAGCCATGGGGACGCGCGCAAGGTGCGCATCGAAGCTTCTTGACGCGTGTTAAGTAACTAGAGCTTTGATACACCTCGAACCGTGAAAACAGCCAAAATGTCGACTTTTTTTGATGAGATGCAAAAGAACTTCAAGGATGTTCCTATTAAGGAGCAGGACTATATCAGCACCTCGGAGTTCCTTGAAGCTGCCGAATCCCTCGTCAAACTCTTTGGTAAGTGCAACTTTCATCGGACAATGCTTCGACCTTATACTAACAACTGGCTCAGATCTCTTCGGTTCTTCTGCCTTTGGTCCAGTCCAAAGCGACATGACCGGTAACATCAAGGTAAGTGCTTTCAGTCACTCCACAGCTCTTCAATTGCCCTGAAGCAAACTTCGTCTCCATAGGCAACTTGTTAACCCGTTGATTTGGGTTTGTTCTTTTTTAAAAAACCAAAAACATTTGCTCTGCGAGGCATCGTTATTTGTGCCTAAAGGGACCAGAACATTGGCTTTTCTTGTGCTCGCAGTTGAGATAGACAGATGTGTTTTCCAAAGTCAGACTTCTGAGATCGGCGCTGGAGCGTAAGGCACGCCCATTAAAGAACAAGTTCTGGGTCAGAATTGGTGCAAGGTTGTAATGAAATCAGAGTATTACGTTTCCATCAAGACATGCCCAGGGTTTAACGAGGTATCCCCGAATAGGGGAGAAAGTGGCCGAATTTATGGTAATTTTGGTTGAAATGAGTTAATGCTTTCAATCCTGTTTTGTGTTGTTTCTCTCTCAGGTTAGGTCAGAATTGATGGAAGTTCTCAAAAAGTGGAACTATGGGGGTCGGGGGACCCAAAAATCAAGTTTTAAGAGCAAGACTAGGAATGGTTGAATAAGTACTAATATGTGTAGAAAATCCGAACTAAGCAATTGGAGGATCCATCCAAGGGAGAGAGTCTTCAAACAATTGTGTTGAGTGAGGCTGGTGGTAAGAAGAAGGACGCCACTCAGGGACTGTTGTGGTTGACCAGAGGTTTGGACTTTACCGCTTCTGCTATGAGACGAAATCTGGACAACCCATCTGAGGAATTGGCCACTTCTTTTACTGAGGCATATGGCCAGACCTTGTCCAAGTACCACAACATGTTGATTCGACCAGTCTTCAAGATGGCAATGAAAGCATGCCCATATCGAAAGGACTTTTACCAAAAGTTGGGCGAGGCCCAAGACAAGGTTCTTGAACAACTCAAAGAATGGCTCGAGGCTCTCGAAAAGATTGTCAAGATCATCCAGGATTTCCTCGCTCAGGGTGATCTTGCTAAGGGCTTGTAATTCCTTTCGATATCCATAAAACTAAATCTGTCTACCCAATCAGATAACTTTTAATAGGTTCGACTTTTTTTTCTTGGGGCCAATCCCCAATCCCTAGGTCGGCTTTTCTATTCGTTGAAGCCTCGCAGTGCCACGGGGTGCAGGGAGCTGGCCCCCTGCAATCCTAACCCACAAATGGTTTTCTGGGGGCACGCCCCCAGACCCCCGGACTCGCTTCGCTCGAGGCTATGGGTAGAAACCATACTTACTATTCGTCAGAGCCTCGCAGAGCTAGGTGCCTGCGCCTTTTGCTTTTTTTTCTGGAAAAAGAACCGAATTATTAGATTAAGTGATTCGTGGAGTGGCTAGGTTGTTAAATCGATTTTGATGAAATCGGGCTTTTGTGCAACTGTTACTTGCTTATTTTTTTGTATTACAAAACACTAATCGGGTAAAATGCATAATGGCATCAGCCTAAGGCTTTACGCGCTGGTTGTTGTAGAGTGCTATTTTTAGTCAAAGAATGCGGCGCAGGGGTGTGCGGCGTCATGCTTGAAAAGTATAAATAGAGGTCGGCCCGCCCTTTCTTAATTCTTCTTTTCCTTAGCTCCTTTTGGAGCTCACATGGATTAAACGGGGTTAGGTCTCTCTTATCTATGTAAAATACGAGTTTCTTCAGCTGGCTAGAATATGTCGTGAACTGTGTTTGAAACTATTGATCATGAATGGAGTTTGGCTTCCTACCCTTATAACAGCCATATACAAACTCATATACTTGTTTACATTCACAGATATCGATTCATTCTTTTCTGAGCCATATCGAGCTAGAGACACGTATAATGCCATGAAGCATAGAACTCCATCGTACAATTGGCCTAGCTGGCTAGCCAAGCGCTATAATATGTTAAGCGAAACCTACCACACGCTTGTATGAACAGCTGTATATTACCCCAAATCCGCGAAGCGGACCCAGGGGGTCTGGGGGCGCGCCCCCAGAAAACAATCGCGAGGGTAGGGTATAAATCAAATTGAGCCGCTTGTAGTGCGGCTGGCTTCAGACTGTGATATACAGTGTGGGTAAATAGAGGTCCCGGCCAAATGAAGTTGCTCGAAGGCCGGTGAAGCAGTAGCTGAGGACAATGACGGAGGCAAAGGAGCCAATAGATCCGAACAAGAGGTATCAGAACCCTACATTTGGATTGACAGTCTGGGGGCCTCTTGTTCCGGCGAGTGATTGCAAGCCATGTCTGTACACGTTAACGGGCATTCAAGGATTGGGGGGTCTGTTTTTGTGGTGGTATCCGGGGCGGCCAGTGAGTCCGCCACGAAACATATGGAAGACGCGACTGTTGCGAACATTTGGTATATTATCAGGGACATATGTGTTATTCCTAACGGGACTGGAGTTGATTCGGCTGCAATTGCCGCGGGACCCGTGGGTGGAGGATGCTGTTGCGGCCCGAAAGAAGGCCGAGGAGGAGGGCAAGAAGGTGTCGTGGTGGTTTGGGCCCAATGGCTACAAACCTGTGGAGCTAGGAGAGTGGAAGCGACGGATCGACGGATCATTCACGCGTGGAAAGGCTGAAAATGATAGAGCAAAGGCAGCGAAGATGATTTATTCCGAAATCCGCGAGAACAACCGATCAATTTCAAATCGCATATTAACTGAACTGCAAAACGGCAAGACGTATCCAATGCAGGAGGAGGAGGACGAAGAGGATGCAAAGCTCAAAAACGTCACTGACGACGAAATCGAATGGGATGTCCTGTTGCCTTGGGAGCAATTGCGTGAAGAAACTGACATCCTCGTCAGATTGATGCCCCATACACGAGCCCCATACGAAGAAGACGATGAACAACTACCAGCCAAAAACGGCTCGTCGTCAAAACCAGGCGAAATCAGCTTCCCTGTCCTAACCCCTGGAAGTAATACTGACGATATGAAAAATAGCGTGTAGAAAGCCCGATACTTAACTACTTGTACATACTAACCACCCACAATCTTTCTGAGCCATTATCAGCTCCATGATATCAACATCGTAAATGTTCTTTTAAAAAAAGAACCAAAAACAGTAGCTTTGCGAGGCTATTACTCCGGGTATCTGTGTCGTTGTTTTTAGAAAAGAACCAAAAACAGTAGCTCTGCGAGGCTATTACTCCGGGTAACTGTGTTGTTCTTTTTGAAAAAAGAACCAAAAACAGTAGCTTTTCGAGGCTACTACTGCGGGTAGCTGTTGCAAAAAAACCAAGACCAAAACAAGGACTCTGCGAGGTTCTGTTGCTCTATTCTTTAAAAAATAAGTTGCTCTGCGGGGCTATCATTTTGGGATATCATATTAGTGCTGTTCAAAGAGAGTATTAGTCGAAATCGATGGTACTTCAACTCTTCAGCAAATACGCATTTATTTAATGAAATCAATCAGTTAGAACGGTAAAGTTTCAGCGAACTGTTTGATCTGAAGTTGAGCCACGCAAGTACTAGCTAGTAAGCTAGCATTCGAATTTTACTTGCAACAAAGCTCCCCTTCTACTTATTCAGCTACAGTTTATTCGACTCAAACGAGGAGGCCAGGTGATTTTAGTGAGAATTATACCTCACACTCCGACGCTCCTGGTGCTATTCTAAAATGTACAGAATCTGTTCAAAGACTGTAGCCTCGCAGAGCTAATGTTTTTGGTTCTTTTTTTTTAAAAAGAACAATATATACCAACGATTTAAAGCTAATATTCTTGGTCCTTTTTTTTAAGAATATATACCAACGATTTGAAGCCTCGCAGAGCTAATGTTTTTGGTTCTTTTTTTAAAAAAGAACAATATTGGTTCTATGATTCAAGAAAAACGATATTGGTGGTATGCTAAGTGATATATTCGATTTATATTGTACAGTTGAGTGCAGTTTTGGACGTGCACGTCATTGGTTGATCTGGTCATTTGGTGTAGTCTATTTAGACCGTAGTATCGCACGGTTAGGCGGGCTTTATCTTCGTTCCTGGATTTGAGGAGATGTAGTTAAGGAGCTAGGTTCGTTTAGGGTGATGTTTGGTCACAGGTTTGCCTCTACCATGTCCCTGGTTTGATCGAGGTTAGTGACTCCAGTGAGGGATTTTGAAAGAACGCCGTTTTTGAAAAGGCAGCAAGTAGGGAATTGAGAGATATTGCATTTAGCAGCAACATCACTCAGCTTGGCGGAATCCACTTTGTAGAACCGTATCAGGGGAAACAGGCCGGGTAAGTTCTCCAACAAGGTCTCAGCTTGTTTGCAACCATCGTCGTACTGGATGAAGAACAACACAAGCGCCATGTCACACGCTCCAACGCCAGTCTCAAACTCGTAGTCAGTTTCAAGCTCCGTTAGACCCATTTTTAAAGTGTGGGGAAATGAGATCGCGATCCCCTCGCTATTTAAACCATCTTGATTGCTACCTTCCCAAATCCGGTCATGACTTTCCGTAAATATATCGCTGAGGGATATATTTTGCCCCAAACCCCTTGGGTTCGCTTCGCGCAATTAGGTGAAACTAGCGTGGAGAGATGAGTGGTTTTATAGTTTTAGGTTATGTATCAATTGTCTGCGATCGGAGGTTTGTATAGCCAGCTATCGATGAAACGGGACTATATATAGCTCAGCCGCACGTTGCATACAGAATTTTTGTCTCGCTCATGCTCCCACATACGTATACATATAACATGTTATATACCCAACTCTTTAATCTTACGAATCAACGCACCATTGCTTATAAGTTAGATCTCAACTTGGGTCTGAACAAACATCGAAGTGCTAGTGATCGATCGCGACATCGCGATCGCGCGTGCACGTGACATTTATTCACGTGACCAGCCCCATGGGTAATATATCAAGCAGGTTGAAAGGATTGTCGTACCTCTATACCTTTAAAATTTAGCGTAGGGATATGTTCGCACGTGGCTATATAATGAAAACTATTAAGCATAACAGGCGGCTTACTCAGGATCACGCTGCAATTTATCCCAGGACTGTTTTCTGGGGGAACGTCCCCAGAACCCTAGGCGTATTCTACGTCGTTGATAGATTTCTGGGGGCATGCCCCCAGACCCCCTGGGCTTCGCCGAGCTATAGGTAGAATGACCCTTCTGGAAAAAGCAGAATTAAACAACTAGCGTACTCTACATCGTTGGTAGATAAGTTTGGATAAGACCTTTAAAGATGCATATGGGCTTAGTTCGATAGAGCAATGGTTCAGCTGGCTGTCTGTGGGCGAGTGCACTACGCCCCCAAAACCCCAGGGCTCGCTACGCTCGATCGCGAGTCTATGGGTAGTGTTCAGCTCTAGGCCTCGTAGAGGGAGGTTTTTTTTATATTTATGGCGCCAATGCAACTGTGCGTGCATGCGAAGACATTTATGCCCTAGCTTTGACGCTCGGATATGGGATATATATTCAGTATTCGTATACGTACTACAGTTAATTGCATGTACGTACGTATATATATATATATACATATATACATATATGTGTAACTTAACTCGCACGCGTACGTGCATGCTTGGTTGCCTATGAAATAAAGTACTAGCTATAGTATACGTACGTACTCATGATCATGATGATCAGTACTATATATATATAGTTACAAATATAAGACCGTTCGAATTCGCAGCGGACTGAATTTTTTAATCGCGCGCTTTTATTTTCGGTTCATTGTGTTACAATTGATTTCTATATACCAATGTGATCGAACGTACGGACTGTAGCCTCGTAGAGCTAATGTTTTTGGTTCTTTTCTTAAAAGAGCAATATAGATCAACGACTGTATCTAACTGCACACATGCTACGATCTACAGTTGTACTACTTAAAAATTAACACTTGCACTCGTGTATACTTGATTGTTTATAAATGAATCAATAAACTATAAGAGCGCGTGCAGTAAGATCGATTTTTAATCACTTCGACCTATTTTCGGTTCATTGATATCGATGTTACAATTGAATCCTATATGTCAATATAATGGAACGAATTGTAGCTACGCAGATCTAATGTTCTGGTTTCGAGTTAAATTAAAAAAGAAGAATAACGATCCACGATTTAAAGCCTTGCAGTGTCACTGTTTTTTGCTCTTTCTTTAAAAGAGCAATACCGATCAACTATTTAAATCCCGGTAGAGCTAATGTTCTTAATTCTTTTACGAAGAAATATATCGATCAACGATTTAAAACCACCTGATTTCACTTTCGGAATATTCACACATCTTGTCTTTCTGGTAATTGCGTTAGGTTGTAAATCCTTTAATTGGTCTGCAAGAACAACGACCAACTTAGTTTGATCATCCCTAGTATAAACGAGTCCAAGCACTTCAAGCTTGTTAATTGTCACATAGAATATAAAGGCTCCGTTACTTTATTACATACTGTTTTCTTCATCGAAGCCGTCTTTAACGCCGATCGAACGCCCCTGCAGTATCACTTACTTAGTCAGACTCTCTAGAAACTACCCCAAAATTTCTTCGAAGCAAACCCTGTGGCTTCTGGGGATTGCCCTGAAACAGCCCTTGAGTTAGGATTTGCAGGGGGCCAGCCCCTTGCACCCCCATGGCACTGCGATGCTTCAATGAATAAACCTGGCTACCCATAGTCTCAAGCGGAACATCCCAGGGTGTCTGGGGGCATGTCCCCAGAAATAACCCTTCTGGGTTAGGTTTGCAGGGGCTAGCCCCCTGCACCCCCGTGGCTCTGCGAGGCTTCAACGAATAGGAAGAATAAACCTATACCCATAGCCTCGAGCGAAGCGAGCCTAGGGGGTCTGGGGGCGTGCCCCCAGAAAGTTCTATTTGAGTTAGAATGCAGGGGGTCTGGGGGCGTGTCCCCAGATTCACATCCCCTATTAGCCCCGTAATTTGAGGTTTTGGGGGGAAGTGGATAGGAAGTAGTGATGGAGGTGAAGTCCCAAAGGTTTTGGGTTGGGACACAACAGCACGTTATGAAGGGATTAATAGCGACGACGACGTGTGTGTTGGCGGCGCTGGGTGCGAATGCTGTGTATGTGGACGATGCATATCGGGTGGATTGGATCCAGGAGCAGGTTGGCCAGGTTTCGGCGTCGAATGCCTTTGTGAGCGACGATGTATTGGCCGCATTGACCTCGAAAAACGTGTTGGCGGGTATTAATGTCACTGACGGGAGACTGTTATGGCGTAAACAATTTGATGATGATGCCTCGTTTGCCCGGGTAAAGGTTCAGGATAAGGACCTTGCTGTGCTGGGACTCAAGGATCGTGTCAGTACTTGGGACCCAAAGTTGGGACACCTGAAGTTGCAAGAGTTTGTCTCCGAGGGTGAGATCAGGTCTGTGTATGGCGATGCCGCTGATCCGGAGAGAGTGATTGTAGAGTTTGGTGACGGCTCCGTCAAGGCGTACAATCTCTTCACCAGGGAGTGGACTAGTGCCAAAAAGTCCTCGGCAAATAAGCCTGCCTCAAGTGAGGTTGTTGAGGTTGATTCTGAACGCAGGGTTGTCCAGCAGTCAAATGGTCAATTGCAGCTGGTGAAGGGTGAGAAGGTCTTGTGGTCTCGGGAGGAGGGGTTGGCAGATGCAGTAGACGGTGTATTTGTTGATCTGCCGGAAATCGAGACTAGTTTGTCTGCAGAGGAGCTCGTGTTTGAGGAGAATGCCGATGTGTTTTCTGCTTACGTTCGTCGAGTGCAACGTCATCTCAACGATCTCAAATACCTGCCGGATTACGTACTGTCCAAGCTCAGTCTTGAGGACCACCACCAGGACACTCGTGACGAGATTTTTGGCTTTCGAAAGCTCTTTGTCGTGGCCACCAAGCAGGGCCGTCTGATTGCGCTGAATACTGCTGTTCAGGGTCGCATTGAATGGGCTATTGATGACATTCACGCCGTTCAGCTAGCCACTGTTGGTGAAACAATCTATGCACTGACCAGCGAGGGCACTCTCACAGCTATTGATGGAGTTTTGGGCCAAATCGTACCAGATTCGGCCGCTGATAATGTACATGATGGTCTGGAGTTTGTCCAACTCACTCCTTCCGCTCTAGCAGTTTGGACAAACGCAGGAGCCATTGTCAACGTTGTTGGCGAGACCCAGCAACCTCTGTACCTGACAAAGGAGGATAAAGCGTCATCCAGTGTGCAGGGATACGTGTATCAGGACGATAAGGTTGTCCCTACATGGACATTCAACCTGGACAAGGGATACACCACTGTAGCCTCGGCCAAACGCGGCCATCAGGTGGTTGCCTCAATTGGCACCATTCTGGGAGATCGCAGCGTGCTGTACAAATACCTCCATGATAACTCCCTTGCGGTTGCTGGATACAACCCAGAAACACAGACCCTCAAGATCTGTGTCATTGACACCGTCACCGGTCGTACCCTGCATTGCAAGGAACACAACGAAAACGTGGTAAATCCAGAAAATGTCAAGTTGGTGTTTGGCGAATATTGGATCGTATACACCTATTACAGCGCAAAGCCCACCCCCGGCCAAAAGCTGGTGGTTTGGGACTTGTATGAAAGCGGCACACCCAACGAACGAATCAACAAGGACGCCTCATATTCATCCTTTGAAAGCTTCCCTCTCCCCCACGTCAAGGCACAATCCTTCCTTCTCCCGTCCAAGGTAGACGCCCTGGGAATCTCGCGAACCAAGTTTGGCGTCACCTCGCGAGACGTCATCGTCTCCCTCTCCACAGGACAAATCCTCTCCCTTCCCAAACGTCTTCTCGACGCTCGACGCCCCGTCGGACGTGATCCAACCAAGGAAGAGCTGGGCGAAGGATTAGTCAAGTATGAACCGTTCATTGGTATCGTGGAACACGCTGTCATCTCCCACTTCAGACAAGCACTGGTCAACTATATCACCACCACCGGCGCTGCCCTGGAATCCACCTCCCTCGTCGTTGGCTACGGAAACCTCGACATCTTCTTCACCAGAGTCACTCCATCCATGCCATTCGACGTCCTCAACAGCAAATTCGGCAAAACCAAACTCCTCTACACAATCGCCGCCCTAATCGCAATCGTATCTTTCCTCCGACCAATTGTAAATCGCAAAGCTGTAAACGCAATCTGGAGATAATTGTATATATAATTTGTCCATTACTCTCATCATATCTTCCTCCAGAAACACTCCTGGGTTGGGATTTGCAGGGGGCCAGCCCCCTGCACCCCCGTGGCTCTGCGAGGCTTCAACGAATAGAAACAACAGAACACTACCCAAAGCCTAGAGCTAAGCGAGTCCATGAGACACTTCTGGGTTAGGATTTGCAGGGGGCTAGAACACTTCAGGGTTGGGATTTGCAGGGGGCCAGCCCCCTGCACCCCCGTGGCTCTGCGAGACTTCAACGAATGGAAACAACAGACCACTATCCAAAGCCTCGAGCGAAGCGAGCCCAGGGGGTCTGGGGGCGTGCCCCCAGGAAACCTATGAGTGGGTTAGGTTTTGCAGGGGGCCAGGCTCTGCAAGACTCAAACGAATAGAAAGAATAGAACACTACTCATAACCTCGAGCGAAGCGAGCAAAAAAGAACAATAACTGGAAGGGAGGCTTGGTGGGAGGGGTCAGTATCAATATTTTTGCTTCTTTTCTGGAATAGAAGAAGCACCAACAACGAGTAGTTCGTTGTGATCAAGGCTCAGAGCAGTGAGATGTTGATGGATGGTTTACAGTAGTTTCAAAAATCTGCTTTATACACGTACACTGATCTTGTGTCCGGGGATGGTGGGGCGGTGAGTGTATAATAGTAGCGGGTTTTGGCACTACTGAGAGCCGTTCAGTCACCATCCGGAAGAGAAGAGCTAGAGAGGAGGAAAAGAAATGGTAGTAGTAGATGGGTGGCTTATGAGCTGGGTAAATAAAGCTGACCTCCAGATTCAATGATACATGAAGCTATTTAAATACAACGTACAGTTGAATGGATGTCCGAGGACTGTGGCGAGTGAGTGTGTATAATAAATAGCTCTGAGTGTCACTGAGAAACTAGGAGGACTCCTATTCCTGCTCAGGGAAGAAAAGAAAAACCACGGGGAATCAACCCCTATTTATACTTTTTTTCGCCACCCTTGCTTACGTCAGCAACCCCATCAACCTGATACCTTAAAACCACTTTATCCCCTTCCCCCCTTCCGTTACTTTGCAGTAATCCGAAAGGCCTACTAATAGGTTGATTATACCAGGTGACATGACCCCAAACCCCCGTGATCCAAGTTTAAAAGGCCATTTCATGAGCACTAGTAAATAATAATACACCCCAACGTTCCGTGAAGCGGACCCCGGGGGTCTGGGGGCGTGCCCCAGAAAAAATACCATTAGCAAAAAATGATACACCCCAACGTTCCGCGAAGCGGACCCCGGGGGTCTGGGGGCGAGCCCCCAGAAAAAAGACCATTGCATGAGCACTAGTAAAATAATGATACACCCAAGCTTCCGCGAAGCGGACCCCGGGGGTCTGGGGGCGTGCCCCCAGAAAAACGGCCATATATGCATATGCATATAATATAACAAGTATAAGAATGGATGTTAGGGTTGCGCGCGCGTCGCGTAAATGGAGGGAGATGTCTCGGCGGGGGGAGATTGAATACCACGTCAGTAGTAGATAGGCAGCCATGAGAGTGATTTTGAGAGGGCTTCTGGCGTTAGTTTTGGCGGTGTTGGTGCTAGCAGCGGACAAGGACCTGCCCAAGCTGCGAATTGGCATTACGAAGAAGGTTCCGGCGGAGGAGTGTCCGCGAAAGGCCCGGATGGGCGACACGGTGTCGGTGCATTACACGGGCAAGCTGGAGGACGGGAGCGTGTTTGACTCGAGCTACAAGCGGGACCAGCCCATTGAGTTCCCGCTGGGCGTCGGCCGCGTGATCCAGGGCTGGGACCAGGGCGTGCTGGGCATGTGCATCGGCGAGAAGCGAAAGCTCACCATCCCCTCACACCTCGGATACGGCAAACAGGGCGCTGGCAGCGTGATCCCACCCGACGCCACACTCTACTTCACCACAGAACTCGTCGCTATCAACGGCGAGACGGATTATGGCAGCAAGCACGAGTTGTAACTATTAGCTAGAAGACAGAATCAATGTACAAAGGGGGCCGGCCCCCTGCAAAACCTATCCCAGAAGGGTGATTTCTGGGGGCACGCCCCCCCAGACCCCCTGGGCTCGCTTCGCTCGAAGCTATGGGCAGCCTTTTATTCTTTCAAGCCTCGTAGAGCCACTGGGGTGCAGGGCAAACCCTAACCCAAGTGTTTTCCTGGGGGCACGCCCCCAGACCCCCTGGGCTCGCTTCGCTCGAGGCTATGAGTAGTATTCATTGAAGCCTCGCAGAGCCACGGGGGTGCAGGGGGCTGGCCCCTGCAAACCTAACCCAGTGGTGTTGTTACCTGGGGGCACGCCCCCAGACCCCCAGGGTCGGCTTCGCCGAGAATTGGGGTCTATTCGTTGAAGCCTCGCAGAGCCACGGGGGTGCAGGGGGCTGGCCCCCTGCAAAACCTAACCCAGAAGGGTAATTTCTGGGGGCACGCCCCCAGACCCCCTAAGGTCGCTTCGCTCGAGGCTATGGGTAAAGGTCTATTCGTTGAAGCCTCGCAGAGCCACGGGGGTGCAGGGGGCTGGCCCACTGCAAACCCTAACCCAGTTTTATGTTTTCTGGGTGCACGCGCTATTCCGCCCGACGCCACAGTCTACTTCACGACCGAACTCGTGGCAATCAACGGTGAGACGGATTATGGCAGCAGGCAGGAGTTGTAACTATTAGGTAGCAGACAGGATGAATGTACAACAAGCCACTAAGACGCTGTGGAGCTGTGCGAGGCTGGTGGTCCTCGACTCGTCCTTTAACCCGCCCACACGAGCCCACGGGGCCATGATGCAGCGCGCGCTCCAGCACTACAGTAGAGACGATAGTTCTGTGGGCGCGCTGTTCATGATTGCCACCAAGAACGCCGACAAGGGGGGCGTGGGCAATCTGGAGCATCGCATAGAGATGATGAAGCTCCTGTGGAAAGACCTGGGGCTCGAACAGATACCCTTCGGCGTGGCCACGACCCCCCACGCCATCTTTGCAGACAAGCTGCAGGATATTCTGGACACGTTCCGGGGGAACGAGGTGGTATTTATAGTTGGCTTCGACACGCTCACGCGTCTGCTGGACAAAAAATACTATCGGACTCCGCTCGACGCCGCACTGGACCCTCTTATGCGGCGCGCGCGGCTCTACGTTATAACTCGTGGCGACTCGGTTGAAGAGGTTGATTCCCAGAAACAGCTGCTGGACAGGCTGAAAACAGGCCGGATTGAAGGCGCCCCCGCGTGGTGGAGCGAGCGCATTGAAATCCAAGACGTAGAAGACGCCCAAGGACTCAGCTCCACAAAGGCTCGTCAAAACATCGGCTATGGCGTCACCCCCAGCATCCACAACTACATCCGCGAAAATAACCTGTATCAATAGATTATACCGATATTTCTGGGTTAGGTTTCGCAGGGGGCAGCCCCCAGAAAACAGCACTACTGGGTTAGGTTTGCAGGGGCCAGCCCCCTGCACCCCCTTGGCTCTGCGAGGCTTCATCGAACATATACGCTAACCTCGAGCGAAGCGAGCCCCCAGAGGCATGCCGTATTTGAATTTATTGCAATTCAGTGATTCTATGTGCCATAACTAAATAACAACAACCAGCAAACGATTATTTGCATGAGGCGGGACGTCCGGAACGCTATTAATTGTTACCTGTTTTGGCATACCTGTGCCTATTTATTTCGGAAGTCTGGATTACGCTTCTTAGATTTTGTCATCGCATTTGCCACCTTTTGCACTTAACCCATGTCGACCCCAGAACCCTTTCCTAACCCCCAGCGTGTCATTACAGACACCGATCTCGAAACTGGCATATCACACTTTAATACGACGCTAGACGAAAGTCTGGAGGTCAAACAGGACCTCGGAGGTTCCCTGTTCCGTCTGGGGTACATGACCGATAAGACCCCCAACACGCTTGATGGCAACGATCTCACCAACTACTCTGAGTATCTGAAGACGGCAGCGTGCCTCCTGTCACTCTCCCCGATGGCCATGGTATGATGTGGTATATCGACACGCCTCCGGGTAAGGGAGTCCCTTCCATCGCACCACTAGTTTCGACGTTGTCATTCAGGTTTCGGGCGAGATTGAAGTGACGCTCGAATCTGGCGAGAAGCGCATCCAGCGGCCGGGTGATATGCTCATTCAGCGCGCTACTGCTCATAGCTGGAGAAACCCCAGCAAGGACAAGTGGTCACGCATGGTGGGTATCATGTATTCGAGCAATCCAATCGTTCTCAATAATGGTACCGAACTTGGTCCTAGTGGACTTTAGCGTCTCCTCTGTTACATAGGAAATTGAGCAATTCTTTACCTTGTCCCCGCAATCCTAACCCAGGGGACTGTCCCCCTGCGATTTAGCATCGCTTTTCAGGGGTCTGGGGCGTGCCCCCAGAAATACACTACTGGGTTAGGTTTGCAGGGGCCAGCCCCCTGCACCCCCGTGGCTCTGCGAAGCTTCAACGAATAGAACAAGGGTACATTACCCATGGCCTCGAGCGAAGCGAGCCCAGGGGGTCTGGAGGCGTGCCCCCAGAAATACACTTACATTAGGTTCAAGGAAACCAGTAGTCTAACTGCATTCTTGTTTTAAGTTCCAGAGAGAGGCAAAATGTATTCTTCTGTGAATAAGGTTTCTTGTTGTTGGCTGAGAGGTTCGAGTAGCAGCTTTGTCCTCATAAATAGTAGGGCTTTGTGAGAGGACAGGTCAATTCCTCCAACATACTCCGTAGTCTCACAACACTGTGTTTGGCGGCTTCAAGTGCTATCAACTCTGCAACTGTTGATAATATAATGTGCTTTCTTTTGCTGAACCACGTTGCTGTTCAACCTCCAAAAAGAATCAAACCACTAGTGACGGAAAGATATTGTCAATAGTTAACAGAAAACCTTCCATCAGAAATGCCTAAAAGTTACCAGTCATCGTCACATCTGATGAATAACGCATAGCACTTGGTTAATGCAATAAAAAGTGAGTTTCAATATATTAATCTCCAAACTGGATTCCTTAGATCCGGAGTATTCAGAGGCTCAATAAGACTTCGATATGTGTTACGTTAATCACAATTCAAAGACCTTATATCCTCTTTTCTGGGCGAGTCCAAAGGTAAACAATAGATCCTTGCCGTGATAGCATTTACCTGCACTAGACCTTCTTTCCATAAAAGAAGAAAAAGTGTTGGTTTTGCTTCGCAGAAGGTACTGCAGGGGCCAGCAAACCTAACCCAGTTGTAGTTTTTCTGGGGCCAGGCCCCCAGACCCCCTGGGTCGGCTTCGCCGAGAGTTTGGGTCTATTCGATAAAGCCTCGCAGAGCCACGGGGGTGCAGGGGGCTGGCCCCCAGCAAACCTAACCCAGTATGAGTTTTCTGGGTTAGGCCCCTGCACCCCCCCCCCTGGCTCTGCGAGGCTTCAACGAATAGACAAAACTAGCTGTCCGTAACCTCGAACGAATCGAGCCCAGGGGATCTGGGGGCGTGCCCCCAAAAAACACTATTCTGGGTTAGGTTATTGCAGGGGGCCAGCCCCCTGCACCCCCGTGGATCTGTGAGGCCTCAACGAATAGAGACAACTGAACACTAACCATAACTTCGAGCGAAGCGAGCCCAGGGGGTCTGGGGCGTGCCCCCAGAAAACTGATCCTTTGGAGGAAAATGTACTCGGCGAAGCCGACCCTGGGGGTTTGGGGGCGAGCCCCCAAAGAATCCAACTAGAGTTACTTATACTGGAGGGTAGTTTACATCGATGCCGTTCATATAACTGAAGATTCCTTCGAAAAACTCGTCATATGTTGAATATTGCGAGATATCGGGAAGGTTTTGAAGTTCCATTGATAGTTGGTCGTCGACCTGTTCGAAGGTTCGTTTGGTTCCGATCTCTGTTGCCGTTGAGTCCATTTCGTCTGTTGAGCTTCCAGTTCCCTCGACCAGGCTCTTGATGATGTTGGCTATGGTGTATACAATGTCTCGCGGACGTTCGCCAATATGGTACAGATACCAGTACACCTGGGTTACCATGGATATCTGGGCATGGCGATTGCCCACGGAGCTGGATACGAGGCGACAGAGGGTCAGACAACCGAATACCAGCACACAAAGCGGGTAGTTTGGTAGGGCCTCGACCTGACTGGAGGTGAGTTGTAGAAAGCCCTTGACTATGCAATTGGCGTGATCAATGGCTCGACGGGCAACGTCTGTGTCATCTGGAGAGGTCTTGAGCTTGTGTGTGCACAGCAGGAGATGGCTGTAATGGAACCCGACCTCCAGTTGATTGTACTTGTCGCAGACGAACAGATCTTGATAATCGGCTCGCCAGGACTGGAACGCAGCCGTGGAGTTCGAAGAGGAGGAGATAACCCGTGCTAGAGTGCTTAAAAGACGGATCTCAGCTGCAGTAATCGCATCCCGCTTCGTGTGGTTCCGGGCAGCCGTTATAAAAGCCGATTGTGATAGAAGGTCTGCAGGCACATGAATCGGCTTACCTAATGAGAGCGCGTATTGTAGGTGGCACAACGCGAGCTCGTTGAACAATCGGAATATATATAGGGCCCTTCCTCCACCCATGTTTTCATCCTCCTTTCGAGCAGTGGTCACCACCTCAATAGCTCCACGCACGTCTGCAGAGCTTAGTAGCAGCGTGATCCCGTAGCCTGTGAGCAGCCATGAGTCCAGAATGGGCTGTCGTGGCTTACGGGCCGCGTTATACACCGCTGTGTATAGCACCGCCTCAATATCGGGCAGCCGCAGTGGCGTCGTGATCAGCGTGGCTGATAACGCACGGCGGATCATTTTGAACAGCTCTGGCTGTGTCTCCTCATGAGCTGATCCTTCATCACATCGCATCCCCTGTAGTACCAACACAGCATACAACAAGGACGATGGTCCTCCAGGCCCATCTGTCAGACTACCAGGCACCCGTTTGTCGCTGCCATAGATCAGCTCCTGTCGGGATAACTCGAGACCCTCTGTGGCTCTCTGACGAACGCCCTCCTCACCCTGCACCAAAAAGTCCTCACACTTCTTCTCAAAGTTCATCAAGACTCGATCACAGTAGTCTCGCCGTTGGCCGATCCATACCGTGAGCTCATCACAGGCCTCTCGCATCTGGTCATATCGCTCTCCACGCTGGAAAAGCCGATGATCTATCTGTCTAATGATTTGCAGCGGTGCATCCAGCCCTTCAAATCCCCTTTCAAAGCCTATCTCCCCCTGACTCTGTTTCCCTCCTCCACCTCGGCTCTCGATCCGATCAAGCTGATCACTAATCTTCCGCAACATCTTCTCAACCTCACTGCTGCTTGTGGCTCCATTCTCCTCCTCCTTTTTGACCGGTGCAGCCGCTTTCTGCTGCTGTGGGTCATCTTCTCCGCTAGTCACCCCCTCCAAGGAGCATTCCAGCCGTAAAACCTCGCATCTATAGCACTTCCCCTTGCTCTTATCAAAGTCACATCGTGTCTTCATCCGTCGACACGTCTCGCAGCTCAACAATCTACGCTTCTTTGCCATTCTCCCCTCGTTTTACTCATTCTCCACCATCCATCTCTCTTCCGTCGGAACTATATCTTTCCCCGTGGCTATCTCACCGTTCCTAACCCTGAAAATTTTCGATTACGTAATCACCCCACACTTCCTCCCCACCCCGCGCTAAAAACTGCCTCGAATTAGATTATTGGTCTTTTTCTCTAAAAACAAGGCAATACGATGTCAATTGGTTTGTTGGGGGCACGCCCCAAACCCCTGGGTCGGCTTCGCCGAGTTATGGGGATAGTATTGGTTTAGGGGTTCTTACTACCTACCAAGAAAACAATCGTGGGTTAGGTTTGCAGGGGGCCAGCCCCCTGCACCCCCCGTGGCTCTGCGAGGCTTCATTCGAATACAACAAGCAAAAAGCGTTGTTCCGCTTCGCAGAAGATTGTGGGCTGCCCACACTTCGGCGAAGCCGACCCTGGGGGTCTGGGGCCGTGCACCCAGGATCAGTCATAATTCGAAGCGACTCTATAACAAACTGATTAAATGGCACCATTCGAACAGTTTTCGAAGTCGGTCATCATGTGGTGGTGTTCTTTTTCCACAGAAAAAGAAGCGAAAAGCGTTGTTCCGCTTCGCGGAAGATTGTGGGCTGCTCAAACTTCGGCGAAGCCGACAATGGGGGTCTGGGGGCTTGCACCCAGGTTCAGTTATTATATAAAACAATTCTAAAACAAGAAGTGCGTGTTCTTACCGGAAGATTATGAGCTGCCCAAGCTTCGGTGAAGCCCTGGGGCTCTGGGGCTTGCTCCCAGGCCAGGAACTATATAATTAGGCTCTCGTATAATTACTCTCTTGGGAAATTTACCGCTTCTAACCTGTTATTTGATAGCTGAAAGAGGTGCTTTAAATGGATTTGCAGTTTTTACCAACTAGCCTAGCAGTTC
>JAJMDO010000179.1:21293-39222 GCA_030573635.1 Blastobotrys ciferrii
TTTTTTTTTTTTTTTTTTTTTTTTTTTTTTTTTTTTTTTTTTTTTTTTTTTTTTTTTTTTTTTTTTTTTTTTTTTTTTTTTTTTTTTTTTTTTTTTTTTTTTTTTTTTTTTTTTTTTTTTTTTTTTGTTATAACCTTTGATGATCTCATATCTCTCGTGTAGCGGTGTTCTAGGCATTGCGTGTTCAGTTTATTGCAAGATACTTTGTCAAACGGGGCATTTGGGGGTTACAGGTTTTGTGGAGACATGCCCGAGATATATTTTAATGCGTATGCCTTTATCGATCACGTTAACATTGTCTTCTATACTATAAGATGGTTTGAAAATTATCGGCATCCTGGCCATAAAATGTATAGTAATCCCATTCCTTAAGTCTTCCAAGGCTTTGAACCACTTTATACAATCATCCTCAGTAAGTTAACAATTCGTCTTAGTTAGGATCTTAGTTAGGTGTTCCCTTTGCTCCCTCACGTTTTAGTTCGATCCAATGTGATCTAAAACGAGGCCGCCATTTTGTTCATGCTTGAATCAATTCTTGGACAGTGATAATAGCCTATCTAAGTCGTAATGAAAAGTCTTGAATAATATCCCTGGTCGTACCTGCCTTAAGAGGCCTGGAAGAATTCTTGAGTATATACTACTCACATTCAACACTGGCTTATTACCGGGCCATACTTAACTGTAGAGTCGTTGATCTCCTAATTATCTGAGTTTAATCCGCAAGCTTTCCTAAATCACCAGAATGCCCTCTTTACCAGCCTGCTACGCAACCAATATAGTCCTCCAAAACAGGATTCCTGTATGACCACTGTTAAACTTATTGTACTGCGATTCAGGTTTATGCCAATCGAACCCTCGCAGAGCCACAGGGCTGGCCCCTGCAATACTAATTCAGAAACAGTTTCCTGGTGTATGCCCCAGACCCACAGGGCTCTCCTCGTTCAGGGTTATGGGTAAAAGGTCATGGATCTTATAGGCTGTGCCCTTGCAAACCCAAATCCAGACGCGGTTTTCTGGGGGCACGCCCCCAGACCCCCAGGGCTCGCTTCGCTCGAGACTATGGGTAGTGGACTTTTCTTTCTATTAGTTGAAGCCTCGCAGAGCCACGAGGGTACAGGGGCTGGCCCCCTGCAATCCTAACCCCGAAGCGTCTTTTCTGAGGGCAGGCGGCACGCCCTCAGATCCCCTGGGCTCGCTTCGCTTGAAATTATGGGTAGTGAATTAATTCTTTCTATTCTTTGAGACCTCGGTTGACCACGTGGTCCAAGGGGCCCAACCCACAACTGGTTCTCCACATACTAGCTGTGTAAAGGCACATAAACCTTGCAGGTGGTTGATAGCCTTTCAGTGCCGAAAACAACCCACTCCTCGGTAAACTTGCCCCACCTTCGTCTGAAACCCGTTGCCAAGACTGTGATGCACTGATAAGGCTACGATTAACACAGAGTTACACCTGTATCTATATAATACCCGACACTCTAGCTAATATTACACTGGTTCTTCTGCTCCAGCTCCAGATTCCAGAAATCCGCATCGATATCGCGGAAGACTGGGAGAGCAGAAAAACTAAGTACCCGCAAAGCGACAACTAGTTCCTCGCCTGACAAAGCTTTTGTTGTTTTTACATTAATTCTTCCAGAAAGAAGCAACAGCGATAGTTTGAAACCTAATTAGGCTGCAGCAAATTAATAACTAGTTGTGGGTTAGGTTTGCAGGGGCCAGCCTCCGTGCCCCAGAAAGCAACACCTGGGTTAGGCCCCCTGCACCCCCGTGGCTCTGCGAGGCTTCAACGAATCGAAACAATTGAACACTATCCCTAACCTCGAGCGAAGCGAGCCCTGGGGGTCTGGGGGCGTGCCCCCAGAAAAACCACTACTACTGGGATAGAACCTACGGGAGTGACTTGGAGAGATAAGATAGTTTATAAGGTTTATTAGAAATAGTGGTACAAACTTTGGTAACAAAATATAGGTATGTTAAAGATTAAACGCATAGCAAAAGGGAGGGGAGGGGGTTTTTAGACGTATTGGAAGAGGAAGGCGGCGAAGGCACCGAGGACTGGCGAGTACTCGTAGGAGATGGCCACGGCGCCACCGTCGGAGGAGCTAGAGCCGGTTTCCTCAGAGTCGCTGCTACCAGCGGTGTTAGAGCCAGTAAGACGGACAGAAGTGGAGTGCTTCTTGGCCTTGCACACGTAGGAGTCACCGTGAATGTCACCCTCCTTGTGCTTCTTGTCCCAGGAGGTGCAGTTGAACTTGTCGGACTTGGAGTCGATGTGGACACCGCCCTTGACGAGGTCGAGGGATGGGACCTGGGCAGCATTGAAGTTGCCGTCAAAGTCAATGGCACCACCGACAGACTTGACCTTGGGGAAGCCGAGGATGGACTTGAGCTTGGTGTTGTTGGCAATCTGGAAGCCACCGTCAATCTTGGTCAACTTGGGGAAGGACACGTTGGTGAGCTTCTCGTTGGACACGATGGAGAGCGAGCCGCCGAGCTCCTTGAGCTTGGGGCACTGGATGCCCTTGATGGTGTTGTTGATGAAACCAAGCGACGAGTTGACATCGGTCAGGTTTGGCAAGTACACGTCAGACACGTCACGGAAGGTGATGTTGTTGGCCCAGATGAGCTGTGGGAACGAGGCAGACACCTGCTTGGCGTTGAAGGAGATGTCGAGCGAGTTGGAAACGGACTTGACGTCAACATCAACCTCCTCGAGATACTTGTTGTTGTTCACATTGAAGGTGCCAATCTTCTCAACGTTGATACCCTCAAGCGAGTTGAGACCAGTGTCAGAAATAACAACCTCCTTGCAGTCAGTGACCTTCTTGTCGAAGTTGAGACCAGAAAGAGCCGGAAGAGTGATCCAGTTGATCTTGCCAACCTTCTCAAGCTTGGGCATCTCAAGATGGTTCAAGATGGTGGCGACGTTGATGTCAAACTTGTCGGAAATCTCCTCAAGATCGGTCGCAGTGAACTTGGACAACTTGGTGGCATTCTTGATGATGAGGGAGCCCTCAATCTTCTTCAACCCAGAAACGGTGCCCTCAGAAACACCGTCGCCCTGGATGGTGATGTCACCCTTGAAGGTGGAGCAAGATCCAAGATCCTGCAAATCACTATCAGACGAAATCTTTGCATCCTTGTTGCAGTCAATAGCTAAAAATAAACCCCCGTTAGCTTACATAATCAAAAACACCCTCCTCAGACAAACAAACAAAGAACCCTTCCCACTCCGAAACTGTCGATCACTCATGTCTAAGCCCACCAAAAACCCGTTTTTTTGCCCCTCAAGCAAGCTTAAACCCGCTCAGTGGTTTTTTTGGGGGTACGCCCCCAAACCCCCAGGGTCCGCTTCGCGGATTATGGGAAAAAAACCATGCTGGACACTACTAGGGTGGCCCCCTGCACCCCCGTGGCTCTGCGAGGCTTCAACGAGTAGGAAGTATGACGCTTCAGACAGAGAACGTAGGCTCTAATACATTAGAGATGGTTTTTTGGGAGACACCTCTGTGAATACAGGGGGAAAACCATGTTTTAGACAGTTTCCTCGAGACTTGCCCCACCCTTCTGGATCCGCTTACTGGTCCAAGTTTAGCTCGAACCAGAACTTAAACCCAATCAGCCTCGCAGATACCAGGTACCCAGCAGCCACTGTTTTTGGTTCTTTTTTTAAAAAGAACAAAACCAGATACCCAACGAAAAGCCACTGTTTTTGGTTCTTTTTTTAAAAAAGAACAAAACCAGATACCCAGAGCAGTAGCCTCGCAGAGCCACTGTTTTTGGTTCTTTTTTTAAAAAGAACAAACCAGATACCCGGAGCAGTGAGCCACTGTTTTTGGTTCTTTTTTTAAAAAAGAACAAAACCAGAGCAGTAGCAAAACGCGGCCGATCACCGATCGGCGAAGTACCGAGGAGGAAGAAGGGTAGACGCGTGATGCGCGTAGTCGGGGGGAGGAGGCCCCTGAAAGGGTTGTTGTTTGTCTGTGTGTTTGTTAGGAGAGGAGGAGGAGGTTAGTACTTACCGAGAGAGGTGGAGGCCAGGGCCAAGGCACTCAACAAAGTCTTCTTGAGTTGCATGCTAGCGTGGAGTCGAAGGTGTGGTGAGCAACGAGCGAAGAGAACGAGGGAAAAGCTTGATATAAAAAGAGGCGCGGGTGTGTTGGGACAAAGAAATTATTTATACGTACGCCGCCGTGATATGCGCGAATAAAATATTATGCAGGATATGCAGAAAAATAAAACACTCGGTCGGGGCGGCCCCCGGTGGGTATAAATACTTTTCCCGGCTGTTTACTCTTGTCCCCTTTTGTTTTGTTTGTCCCACCTCCTCGGGTCGCGCTTCTCCCAACCCTACTGCGCCGATCAATTCTTGTCATCATGATCATCGTCTCTCCAGGCCACGGGCCGTCCTCTGATCCGCTGGCTGCTAGCTAAAGGGCTGTCTGTGTAGTACAGCTGCAAGCACAAGCGCAGCTGCTGTATGCATGCCTCTGTGTCTGTGCTGCTGGCCACCCCCCTGCATGTGCCCTCATTGGCCAGCTCGCAACGCCCCACCAGCTACTGCTGTATGGTCAATCAAAACATAAACACGTACCTGTACAGCCGTCCAACGAACCCATCGCCCCGGTTTTAATACACTCTCCTCTGTTTGTTTTCTTTCTATACCCCACTGTAAACAAACTGCTGTGCCCTTTTTTCTGGGGGCTAGCCCCCAGACCCCCTGGGCTCGCTTCGCGAGGTTATGGGCAATGGACTTTTCTTTCTATTCGTTGAAGCCTCGCAGAGCTACCCCCTTCAAACCTAACCCAGAATAGTGTTTTCTGGGGGCTAGCCCCCAGACCCCCTGGGCTCGCTTCGCGAGGTTATGGGTAGTGTTCTATTCGTTTGAAGCCTCGCAGAGCCACGGGGGTGCAGGGGGCTGGCCCCCTGCAAAACCTAACCCAGTTGTGTTTGGCTCGCTTCGCTCGAAATTATGGGTAATGGGCTTTTCTTTCTATTCGATGAAGCTGGTGTCCTGTTATATTCTAACCCAGAGTAGTGTTGGCACCCCCTGTGTCCGCTGGGCTCACTTCACTGTAGGCTATGGTGATGGTCCATTGCTTCGAGAAAACAGTTAACAGAGCTGTCTCTTGCAAGGCAAAGAACAAATGGTGCAGTAGCATTCGTCTGCGAGGCTTCATCGAATAGAGAAAAAAGACCACTACTTCTAGGCTCTAGCGAAAGCATTTGCGCATAATCTAGAAGCATCCATGCGTTGGTGGGCTGATGAATAAGCTTTTTTTTTTTAATTTTCTTTCTATTCGATAGGGCCACCCAGAGCTACGGAGATGCCAGCCCCTGCAATGTTCTAATCGAGAAGAGTGGTTTCGCTTGAGGTTATGGATAAATGGCTTCCTTCTATTCGGTGAAGCCTCTCAAAGCTACACCCTGTAATATTCTAACAGAGAGTACTCTTTTCACACGAGACTATGGGTGGCCCAGCAAGTCGAACCCAGGTGTTGCTTTCTGGGGGCACGCCCCCAGACCCCCAGGGCTCGCTTCGCTCGAAATTATGGGTAATGGACTTTTCTTTCTATTCGTTGAAGCCTCGCAGAGCTACGGGGGGCTGGCCCCCTGCAACCTAACCCAGGATAGTGTTTTAGCTCGAGGCTATGGATAGTTGTCTTTTCTTTCTATTCGACGTAGCCTCGCAGAGCCACGGGGGTGCAGGGGGCTGGCCCCCTGCAAACCTAACCCAGAAGAAGTCTTTCTGAGGATGAGTAGTCAAAAATAATGTAGATAAGGTTTTTAGTCCCGTTAATAAGTAAGTTGCTTGAATTCTGGAGATTGACCAAGACAGTTTTATTTTACGGAAGTTGATCCCGATGAGGTCGATCCTGGGTGTCTGGGACGCGTCCCCAGGAATCTGCCAATTGAGGCTGAGTATAGACTTTTGGTACTGTACTACTTTCATAGAATAATGGCTCTGATTGACAGGGCAACGGTTTTGGTAACTGGAGCTCGAATGGGTTAGGGTTGAGGAAGGGGGATCGGCGTAGTCTGATCCCCCTTCCGGAAGGAAGAGAAAATTAAAAAAAAGCTTATTCATCAGCCCACGATTTACTGAACAACGCATGGATGCTTCTAGATGATGCGCGCGCATTTGACGCAGCACCAACCAACCAGTCACCTGTATTATGGCACCATCGCATATATTGCTACCTACAAACCCTACTCCATATACCGTCCATAATAACCTCAATTAATATACGTACCCTCCCCCCAGTACCACAGCTTCGGAATACCTAAAACTTGTACCTGTATTTGACGTGACCCATATCCCCTAACTACGCGTCATCCGACGCGTCGATCGACCCCCCACCCACATAACCCTTCATCCAAATTCGGCGAGATTGTTTCGTTCTTTTTAAAAAAAGAACCAAAAACATTAGCTCTGCGAGGCTTCATCGAATAGAAAGAAGGAATATCTACCCACAACCTCCAGCGAAGCGAGCCAGGGGGTCTGGGGGCAAAACTACACCTGGGTTAGGTTTGCAAGGGACTGCCCCTAAAAATATCACTTGGGTTAGGTTTGCAGGGGGCGAGCCCCTGCACCCCCGTGGCTCTGCGAGGCTTCAATGAATAGAAAGAAAAAAACATTTACCCATAGCTTCGAGCGAAGCGAGCCCTGGGGGTCTGGGGGCTAGCCCCCAGAAAACACTATTCTGGGTTAGGTTTTGCAGGGGGCCAGCCCCCTGCACCCCCGTGGCTCTGCGAGGCTTCAACGAATAGGAAGAAAAAACATTTGCCCATAGCTCCGAGCGAAGCGAGCCCAGGGGGTCTGGGGGCGTGCCCCCAGAAAACCAGTTGTGGGTTAGGATTCAAAATAATAGAAAGAAGGAAAAGCCTACTCATAGCATCGAGCGAAGCGAGCCCAGGGGGTCTGGGGGCGTGCCCCCAGAAACTATTTGTAGAATAGGATATAGAAAGCAGCTGTGGGTTAGGATTGAGATAAAGAAGCGATTATTCTTTTAATTTAGACAAGATGACCCATAATTCTTCTATGAAAGCGCCGCCTAGGCCGGGGATTTGGTGTTCACAAGCGATGAATTTGTTTTGGAGTTCGCGGGTGAGTTTTTTTGTTTTGGACTGTTTTGCACGTTGATAGACCTTGTCGAAGGCCTGGTTGAGGATCTGTTCGAAGATGTTGTTGTTGTTGACGGGGTTGTTGTTCCGTCTGTGGGTCATTTTTTTGAGGCTCTGGCGGTGCTCGGCGTCGCTGTCGACATTCTCGTCGTTGAAGTCCCAGTCGTTCATGGACACGTCCTGGGTGTTGGTCACTGCTGGTGGAGCCTCCTCCAGAGGCTTCTTCACCCGGCTCTTGCGCTCGTGGACCAATTGTAGCAATGCGTAGTTGTCGTGGGGTGCCTCACGGACAAACCGACAGCTACTGAGCAGCGTGGTGCTGGTGGGGCGATTGTTGGGCTCCTTGATGAGACACAGTTGCACGAACTGACGGAAATCGTTTGTATAGTGGCTCTTGGGTAGCTTTGGAGGCGGGTTTTTGGCAATTTCCATCACTGCCTTCACTGGATGGAGATCAATATATGGTGGCTCCCCCTGGGCCAGCTCAATGGCTGTGATTCCGAGACTCCAGATATCCACCTTGCAGTTGTATCCGTTTCCACGAACAATGACCTCTGGGGCCATCCAGAAGGGTGTGCCTACAAACGTGTCTTTACGGGTCATTGTGAGAGTCAGCTGGCTGCTAACTCCAAAATCACCCAGTTTGACCCCTCCGTGATCATTGATCAGGATGTTCGCAGCCTTGATGTCGCGATGTATCTTGCGCTCGCCATGAATGTACTGCAAGCCCTTCAAACACTGGCGCATGATCACACTGATGTAGCCCTCAGCAATCCCCCTTCCATCGCGAATCAGATCAGCACAGCTACCACCCCCACAATACTCCATCACAATCCACAACTCCGTGCCCTGTACAAGCGTGCCGTAGCATTGGGTGATGTGTGCATTTCGCATCTGCTTGAGCATGTTGATCTCCACAACAATGTCCTCCAGCTCGTCCTCCGCACTGTCCATATCCACAACCTTGATTGCCACAACCCTTCCACTGCCCCTCTCAACACCCTTGTACACATTCCCAAAACTGCCTCGTCCAATCACCTCCTGCTTCACATAGTCGCCGCTGCTGCTCATCTCTAGCAATCCTTGTAAACAACTCTGCCCAACCTTCGAACCTTATTCCCTCCACACGCCATTTAAGCTCCACTCCCAAACCTAACCATCTGCTTGAGGATAGCGGTATATTTGGGGGCACGCCCCCAAACCCCCCTGGTTCCGCTTCGCGGAAGGGTTGGGGAAGGTGGTCTTGTCGTTTAGTCGCACTTTCTTGATTAATTCTGCACTAAACACTCATTCCATCATTTTGGATATTGTAGCCTATTCCTGATCCTTCTCAGCAAACTTAAACTGCCCTTAGCGCAGAACTACGCGATAGTCTAACCCAGAGGAGTGTTTTCTGGAGGCACTCCCCCAGACCCCCTGAGCTCGCTTCGCTCGAAACTATGGGTTATGGACTTTGCTCTTTTCGTTCCTTTTGGGCATGTTTGGCTCGAATTCATGGGTAACAGTCTTTTCTTTCTATTCGATGAGGCCTCGCAGAGCCACGGGGGTGCAGGGGGCTGGCCCCCTGCAAAACCTAACCCAGATAGTGTTTTCTGGGAGCACGCCCCCAGACCCCCTAGGCTCGCTTCGCTCGAGGCTATGGGTAGTGTTCTATACTTTCTATTAGTTGAAGCCTCGCAGAGCCACGGGGGTGCAGGGGGCTGGCCCCTGCAAAGCTATCCCAGAGGTGTTTTCTGGAGCTTACTTCACTCGAGTTTTGGGTAATGGTTTATTCTTTATTAGAACAGCTACTGGGGTACAGGGGACCAGCCTAAGCCAGAAGTGGTTTTTCTGGAGAATGGGTTCTAGGAAGTTGCCATATGTTAGATGAGTTTGAGGGTGGTGGTTACCCCTGAGTAGGTGTGGGGCAGAGATGGAAGTTTCAGATGCTCCCCCTGAAATGATTTCTTTTTTTTGAAGGTTGCGCCGCACAGGATAGATTCGCGTTTTGAAACCGCGTGCAGCACGTTTTTTCAGACTTGCGCGAGGTGCGCGCAATCACATTCTTAGACATGTTGAATTAAATTCCTTTGTTTCTATCTACGGCAGTGTGATGGAGGTATAGCGGATCGACTTATTGGTTGCAGAACGGGGCAATGGGTAAATAGAGCGTGCTCATCGCCTGAGTTAACGTATGGCCGAGGGATTGGCGGCCTGTTTTATTGATGGTGACAAGTGCTGCACTGCCTCGTCGGTTCGTATCTCCCCGATTCGGCTCGATGCTATGTTGATCTCGCTTAATCCCCTGCGAATCAAGCCTTCATTGCTTGCATCGATCCTGCAGTTTCATCTGCGGGAAAGAAACACGCCCAAACTGAGCTCGACGGCTTCATTCGTGAGTATCAGGCTGTACGAATGAAAACAACAGTTCGTCGTCTCGATCTGGGACAGGTATCTCGTACCTTAGATCCAGCTGCTCTCTGAGACCTTATCTCTCGCTCCAGGTCTTACCTTATCTGGTGACCTGCAGATCATGCGAACGAAGGGTTGCTCCACAGCTACTATATATAAGGGCCTAATTTGTTCTTTTCCAGAAAAGAACCAAAAGCGTTTGCTCTGCGGGGCTTCATCAGCCATGAAGCTGTAGTTTGTTATTTTACCAGAAAAGAGCCAATTCATGTCGTGTACCGTTAATATGTGGCAGCAATTAACCCGCTTTCTGGGTCCCTTCATAGTCTTATGACTTTTTTCCTAGGATTTTTCTTTTTCTTTTTTTAATTTTTATTCATCTAATATATTAAGATAGCTAGAATCTATATTAAACACTACATGGTATTTCAAAAGGAGAACCCATCTTAATGAAAGGTAGAAAATCTCCTTTTAAAAGAGACAAAGCAAAGAGGGAAACCGGCGTCATAATAATCCAAGGAATTTTGAGAGCATCTTAATTGAGGTTGTAGATGGTCTTTATGGATCGTCTAGGTGATATCTTCGAAGAAAGGTTTTAAAGTCTTCATGTTGATGGGTGTCACAATGGTTAACGTAGTTTTGCATGATGTTCCGTTCTTTTTTAGAGTTTTCGTATGGGACGGAATATCGGTAGTTGTGGTTCATTTCGTAGATGGCATGTACAAATTTTACCAGTTGGGTGTCTGTTTTCGGAAAGCGTGAACCATTGAATCCATTTAGTTGTCGTGATGGAGAGCTGGGTGGACAGGTCGAGGAAGTCTTTGAGTGGGCTGATCTCGAGGATTTTGAGAGTCATTTGGCATTTCATATACAGGTGTGACAGTTTATCTTTTGCTTGGCGACAAAGGAGGCGGGCTATTGTTGGATCAATCGCGTAAGTACTTTTCTGGAGATAGTCACTTCCCCATTCCCCAAGTTTGGGAGATCTCGGTTCAGCATTCTGTGAGCAATGTCTTTCGCAGCGGGAACTCGTCTTCTTATGGTCATTAACCTTTTCCAAATGATCCACGCTTGGTCGGAAAAGGGGATGCCTGTTTGGTTGTTGCATCTGTCAACATAGGTCTTCACAGTCACATTTTCAAAAGAAATGAGAGGAGCAGTGCAAAATCTTTTGCGAGTGTCTCGGAAGGTTGGTAAGGTTGGACTTTCGTTGAGAAGGTTGGTGAAGTTTTCGAGGTGGAATAGAGTGCCATATGGATTGAAACGGCACTGCTCAATAAGATAGTCATTCCGATCCAAAAGTTGTATACTGAGTTTGAACGTGTCTTACTCGTGCGCGCCATGAGTTTGCTGCTGCTAAGATAGAGTTAGGCATCGCCTTACTTTCTCTCACTATTGCATTGGCGAGTGCACTGTTTTGAGATTGGAAGATAATTGAGACTGAGTAATAGACGAGTTTTTCCCTCTGTCCTTGACAGCGGTTTGCCATCTTTTTCCAAACATAGTGATCGTGTCTCGAACCATTTCCATGATTCGACTGGGTTTTTTATCTAGAAATTATTGGATCTTTCTGAAAATAAAAGACCTGGAAAAAGAAGGGATTGTGATGAGAAGGTGATCTCTTTTGGCTCTTTGGGCTTTGAGCCCTTCGGTTGCCTCGGATCTTTTGGACTGCTAGGTCGTCTAATTCCTTATTCTCCTGGTCTGACAAGGGTTTGAAGAGGTCGAAGAAAAAAGAACTATCGAAAAGACATATGTGTTGATAATTAATCCATGTTAGTGCTCTAATAGGCAAGTTGTAGATTAGGATGCGCTGCGCCGGGCTTGGGCTTTTTGACTATTGATTCCTATATCTTCGCTGTCTAGGACGCTCAGTTTTCCTATCTGAGTGCATAGATGTCTGAAGGATTTTTGTTGCAGGTCGATTATTTGGGATCGTGCTAGAAGCGTGTTTTTAGTGCGTGTCTGAATCCTGAAACCGCCCGAGGCACCTTTCAGTTCCGTCCATGCTTGTTGGAGGACATAACAACTCTCTGATTCTTTGCCAGAAAGTCCTCTCATTCGATTAAAAAATATACCCAGGCCGGCTTCGCCGAGCTTTGGATCCAATTAATCTCCCTTGAATTAGTTCTTTCAGAAAAGAAGATATTGATATTGATGCTGTTGGAGTTCAAAATCCTCTATCAAACATTGGCCACATCGAATTTTATTGTACTACTTTGAAAAAGAAAAACAAGATGTATCAACGCATGGGTTTCCGAAAATCAAAAAAGAGAAATTAATTTTAATCAAAAAGCATCAGACAAACTTACCTAACATCAATCAAATATGTAGTCGGAACCTGGGCTAGCAGACAAATTTGAGGAACAGGACTAAATGAACAGCCCTCCGTTATGCACATACAACAAGCTCACAGCTACTGTCTAATTCCATTGCCTTGAAGTGTCAATGTTGTATTATTACAGATTTTCACCAGTTACCATCTGACACGTCGAATCTTTCTATTTAACAGAGGCCTGCCTCTGCAAATCTTAACCCGGAGTTTTTCCGGGGCACGCCCCCAGACCGCTGGCCTCGCTTCGCTCAAGGTTATTCGAAATGCCCCATGGGACAGAAATCATGTCGTATATCCGAGGGTGCAGGTGGTTTTCTCCTGCAAACCTAACAGTTTTTCTGGGGGCTGGCCCCCAGGCCCCCTGGGCTCGCTTCGCTCGAGGTTATGGGTATGGATTCGATGAAGCCTCACAGAGCCACGGGGGTGCAGGGAGCTGGCTCCCTGCAAACCTAACCCAGTTTGAGGTTATAGGAAATGGCCCATGGAGACAAAAATCAAGCCGTATATCTTCATTGAGCTCAGTTACCAAACTGAAATTCGGGGAAGTAGTTAACCCCAACTCTTTGCACTGCTTTGTAAAGCGGCCCCTAAACCCATGGGAACAGACGTCGGGCCATATATCTTCATGAGTTCCGTTACCAAAAACCGAAATTCGGGAAAGTAGTTGACCACTTAGCACTGCACCCAAAACTCCGCGAAGCGGACCCTGGGGGTCTGGGGGCATGCCCCCAGAAAACCTGAGACCTCTACAGCGCCGGATTGTTCTCCAGAGAATGTATATACAGCATTTAAAAAATTGCATTAAGATACTGACCTGTTTTGATTACCGGAAAAGCCGACGCTCAGGCGCTTCTGGATTTTAGCACCGACGTTTTTCTTGTCGGTAGTGTCTGGAGGGCATGGAGATGTAGAGGATGAACCAGTCTCTTTGGCAATCTTTTTTGCCAGATATTGTCGTGCGCTTGGTGGCAAGTTGTTGGGAATGGTGGTGGGGAGGGATGCGGAATTAAGGAGGAGGAGTTCAGTTAGGGGGAAAATTTTAGAGTCCGTTTCTCCTGCCACTCTGAGGGAATAGAGGAGGATGCTTTCACCATCTGATATTTCATCCACAATCATGTTGGGATTAGCACGGTTTGCCAGCGCGGCCAGCATTCCTTGTAGGTCTAATGCTCTAACGGCTTCGCGCAGACGGGCGTTGGGGCGTTCAATCGTCTCTAGGAACTTCTTTTCAATGTACTTTTCTGTAATGTACCCCACGCGATCCTGCCTGCGTTTCTTTTCATCGTTAGTGTTGTCAAGGTTTTGCTCCCAGATGCCATTGATCACTTGGTTGGACACAGACTTGATCAGCTCCACTACTTCAGGGGTGAAGGAAACGGTGTCCAGACGTAGCGACCGTATCTTGGAGATGTGGGTTCCCAATGACCGGTGAATACCAGAACAATCAATGCATACCAACGCCAGCAGGTTGATACTAATCCACTCCACCTTGTTTGTTCCTCCACAATCGGCGCATTGCTGGTTGGACGGATCCTTCTTCAGCGTTTCTACCAATGAACAGTTTTCTTCTACTGCCTGAGGGGCCGGGGGGATTGGTTGTTCAGGTATCGCATTGGATGTCTTGGACTTGTGGAAAGACATCTTTCTAGAAAGCTTTTCACCTAATCCCTCATCATGGTGATGTTCATCTCGTACCTTGTGATGCCTTATCTCATCTTCGTGGTGGTCGTCATGGCCTCCAGACGACCGTGAGAAGACTCGCTGAATCTTGGGTGAGATGTTGGCAGGTTGCTGCTGCTGTGATTGTTGCTGAAGCGATTGCTGTTCTGGCGGATAGCTGGTGTCTGGACTAATCTTGGTGCTACCTTCAAGGGATAGAGAAATGGCCTCGTTGATGGTTCTAATCCAAGAATGCATGTCTTCTTCGTTGGTTGCCTGGTAAACCCGTTTGTAGTTGGGCGTAACCACTTCAAAACAGAACCGCCGTTCAGCGTTTCTGGCTTCTCGCACAAGCGCTACCTTGAGATTGATTGGTTCATTGTGCAAATCCAAGCTCTGCTTCCAGTTGGTGTATTCACACAATTTGCCACCGGCCAACACAACCCAAAACTTGTGCCAGCCCGCCTTGTTCAGATTGCTCAATGGGTCCGTGATACCGTTTGGTCGCGACATGGCCCACAAAAGACCCTCCTTCTTGCGCTCTTCATCTCCTCCTCCAGTGTTTACGCTCTGCGTCGAGCTATTGTTGTTGTCCGTCTCGCCAGTCTCCAGCGATTGGCTAGACGAAACATCCAACGGCGTCTGCACAACATTGTGTGGTGGCGGTACGCCCGCATACTCACTCGTCACCACCTTTAAATGAGGCTGTCCATTGCTGGTGATGATGGTTTTGCTGCTCGTATCAGCAGCCTCATGAGCCGCCGTGGGGATCGGTGGTGGCTGTTGCTGTGGCAACGGTGGCGTCGTTGCCGGGTCAATACCCTCTCCGCCCGGCGTCAGTGTCGTATCGTTAGTCGTCGGTGTGCTATTATAAACATTACTATTAGTTGTCGTTGTCGGAGTCGTGGTGGCGTTAGTGATGGCTGTGGCCGGTGTTTCATTAGTGGTAGTGGTAGTAGTAGTAGTAGTAGTAGTAGTAGTAGTAGTAGTAGGTGGCTTTTCAGTAGGAGACGATTCGGCAGTTGGAGATACAATGGACCTTTCGAGCTGACGACGCCTGACCTCGCGCTCGGTACGCTGTCTGGACCAATCTTTATTAGCGTCCTTGACGTCGCCAATAATAGATTCTAATGAAGGCTTGACGTTTTGCCTCAAGTTCTCGGCGGTATTAATAAACCGATTAACCTCCGACTCGGCAAACAGGGCCAACTGATAAGTCACATCCTGCTGCTTTCTGCCTCCATGCAAATCCTGCATGTACGAGTAATAGTCAAATCGACATAATTCAAACGCCTTGCGTTTATCCAAGTATTTTGAATCATTCTCTACCTTCTTTTTACCCTTGGCCTCTTGCTTCATTGACAAGTATCTCGACAGCCACGAATAGTACTGACTGGATTCATCGTCAAACTCGCGTTTGCGGTTGTCAAAGGACTTGATTTCCAAATCGTACAACCGCCTCAACGGCTCAATCACATGCATGCTCAGGTCGTTTGATGCCATTCTCAACGACTCAATCTGGGCTTTGGCACCCGTGTCAAAATAATTGTGTACAATACTCTGAAACCCAGGTACCTCTGTATCCGCGGCATCCTTTAAAGATTGTAAAAACAGCCGCTCGGCTTCTACCAACGCCTGTTGACGTTCATGCATCAATATCCCCCGCTTCAAAAGCTTTTTAATCTTCATCTTGAGATTGCCCGTTCGCTTTTCCAACGAGGCTATTGTAGCTCTGAACAACGGCCCATCTTCTGGCTGGCTAGATGAATCACCATCGGGTCTCGGAACAGCCATTGCCTTTCGCTCCTTCTGCAGCACCTTGTCAATAGATTCCGAGTCGTAGTTGTTGCTCAGAATGGGATTGTTCTGTGGCGGAGACACCGCCACCGGTGAAAACAGATTCTCCGGCTCATGATGATGCTGCGGAACTGGTGACGAAGGTGATAATGGTGCAGCATTTTCATGACTCGTCGTTTGTATCCTATTCAACTTTGATGGTGGAGACTGTCCTCCAGCATGAGCATGCAACGCTGGTGGCGGACTTGGACTAGGAGCCACCAGAGGAATTGACGGAATGCTCAATGACCTATTATTACTCGGCATCTGATGGCCCTGTATCCACAGAGGGAACTTACAAAGGCTTTGTAACGAATGTTCTCGCTTGTCATACTCTGCAAAACACAAAACTGTCTTCCATCCTTTCACATTCAGCGTTTTTGGTGCTCTCCACCTCCACACAAAGTCCACGTTCATAGTCTTCTGCTCCTCGTCTGTACTAAAGTCCCCTAACAAGGCCACGTTCTCCTCATTCTGAATGTTGGGGTTGTGGAAGAACTCGGTGGTGATGAAATTGTCCAGCTCCTTCCACGACGGCGCAGTAATAAGAGTCAAGTTCTCAACAGGCAACGAGCTCGAAACGGTCAGACTTATCTTGAACCGAAACAACAGGTTGCTATTAAACGGCACCTTCAGCAACAGCGGAAACCCACCGCCACTACCTATGTCCGGGTCCTAACCCACAATTAGCCACTTCTCGACCCCCTTTTTCCTCCCATACTCACCTGTACAAACTCGACCAAATAGTCCTCATCCAGCGAAGACACCGACAGCCCCGAATTCGTCCCATTCGCCTCCACTGCCAAAACCGGCTTGGCCTTCAACTCGCCGTCGTTACTGCTCTTCACCCCGGTCTCAACCACCTCCGCCTCGCACCCAGGGCTCAGCACCTCCAGCCTCGCAACCGAAAACCGCTGTCCATTCCTCAAATACACACTCGACCCCGCGTCCGTCGGCACAGACGATATTCCCCCCATCGCTCTATCAAGAACTGTCGTCGCGATTATATATTACCTATCTCTCAACGCACGCAACAGTGCTGAACTGCCACCCTCCCCCTCCCATCTCCACCCTAACCCTACCCTACCCTAACCCACGTAAATTCCTATATATCCTCGGTTTTGTATGCATATGCATATGCATGTATACTTTTCAGTCAGTTTATTTTCTGGGGGCACGCCCCCAGACCCCCCGAGCTCGCTTCGCTCGAGGTTATGGGCAGTGTTCAGTTGTTTCTATTCGTCGGAGCCTCGCAGAGGTTTGGCCCTTGCAAGCCTATCCCAGAATGAATTTTTTCTAGGGTATGCTCACAGCCCCGATCGGTGTCTACTTCGCCGAGTTTGGAGTATATGTAGTTTTAATTGTTGAAATATTAAGTACGCTAGTAACCGCTAGGTCTTCGATCGATATCTGTACGTATATATATATGTACGTAAGTGAATTTAATGCATGCGCATGAAATCCAGCTACGGTATACGTATGTATCTCTCGATCTTATAAAATTAATTAAATTAAAGCTAGCGCTATATATATGTATATGCATTACAAGGTTAATGTCGACTTCGATCCATATATATACGTGCGCGCAAGTACAATTTTTTTTTAATTGGTTCGATTACTATTGTCCATAATACATAAGAAATTAGAAAAAAACAAGTACATATATTTATGTTAATACAATATATAGGCCGGTGCATGTATATACGTATATACGCATACGCGTAATTAAAACGGCTCAAATACACGTGCACGCGTATTCTATAAAAACAACGTACTAGAATCGAATCATAACCGGCCACGGTCAATTGACGGCGCCGGCCGGTAACATTAATCAACCCATCGCTACATACAGTGCCTGCCGGTTATACGTGATATCGATATCGATCGGGATCGTGAACTTCTGAACTTAGTTAAATCAATCCAAAGACATAAATAAGCATATTGACCGCTCTTTCCCCAGAAAAGAAGCAACTGAGTTGTTTCTGCCCTTCTCCAAAGAAGAAAATACATATTATATATACCCATATCTCGGGGAAGCCGACGCGAGAGGGTCATTTGTTTCCCCGTACTCGCAGATAGCAAAACTGAAATCTGAGTACTACTAGCTAGATCACATTAGAGAATCAAATTTATGGGCGTTACAGATCAAGGTAGGCATTCACAATTCTTCGAAGCTGGCTTTGTGACAAGCAAACGAAAGGACCGTATACACTTTTCGAACAAAACACACAGACTGCCTCTCAAAAGGAGATCTAAGTGGTCTGAAAGGTAATTGCAGGGGAACCGCCCCCTACACCCCCGTGGCTCTCCGAGCTTCAACGAATAGAAATAACGGAACACTGCCCATAATCTCGAGCGAAGCGAGCCCCGGGGGTCTGGGGGCGTGCCCCCAGAAGACTACTAGTCGGTTAGGTTTTGCAGGGGGCCAGCCCCCTGCACCCCCGTGGCTCTGCGAGGCTTCAACGAATTGAAATAACGGAACACTGCCCATAATTTCGAGCGAAGCGAGCCCTGGGGGTCTGGGGGCATGCCCCCAGAAGACTACTAGTCGGTTAGGTTTTGCAGGGGGCCAGCCCCCTGCAC
>JAJMDO010000180.1:0-38860 GCA_030573635.1 Blastobotrys ciferrii
GAAATGAACACCACCCATAGCCTCGAGCGAAGCGAGCCCTGGGGGTGCAGGGGGCTGGCCCCCTGCAAAACGGACCTCGGCGAATAAGCATAAAATTAAGTTAACTTAGTCGCCGATCTTGGCGCGAGGGTGTTTTTTTTTTAGACTAGGGTTAGGGCGTGGGAGGGCGGAGCGATGTCAAGGGGCTGAAGTTTTTTGTGCCTGGGCCTATATTTATAACTGTGTGTGTGGCAGGGCCTCCGGTGGGAAGATTGGACTCTCTCGACACACCTACGATGGACTTTCAGCAGCACCACGGGGCGACCTCGGCGGGGGCCCACACGGCCCCGCCGCACCCGGACCCCTATGGCTATGGTTACGGCTATGGCCACTCTGGCTACGGGCCTGCCGATGACGGCATTGCGCTGGGGCCTGTCCCGGACCCCACGCACCGCTATTACGGCGTCCACGACAACAGCAAGCCGCTGCCGCCGCTGGCGGGGGACAGCGGCATAGGCGTAGGCGTAGCTGACGACGATGATGAACGAGCGGCCCACAGCGGCAGCCGGGTCCCACTCACAGGCGGGGGCGGCCACGAGCGACGTCGAAGGCGACACAAAAGCCGGTGGCGTCGGTTCAAGTGGCGTAAGGTGCCCTACTTCGTGTGGACAGCATCACTGATCCAGGTGGCGGTGTTTGTGGCCGAACTGGCCAAAATGGGCCAACTCACAGGCTCCCCCATCCAGACCAAGCCCTCCTTCAACCCCATGATCGGGCCGTCCTCCTACGTCATGATCAACATGGGCGCTCGCTTCACGCCGTGCATGCATGCAATCGACGGGGTGACCGACGTGCCCGACCTCAAGTTCCCGTGTCCCAATAGCACTGACACTGCGAGCGACGTGTGTGCGTTGGGCGAGCTGTGCGGGATGGGCATGCATGCAGACTCCGCCGGGCCGCCGAAGCAATGGTGGCGGTTCATCACGCCCATCTTCCTGCACGCTGGGTTCGTGCACATCGGGTTCAACCTGCTGCTGCAGCTGACGCTGGGCGCGGACCTAGAGCGGGCGATTGGCATCGTCCGTTTCTTCATCGTGTACTTTGCATCCGGCATTGCAGGTTTCCTTCTCGGGGGGAACTTCACGCCCGACGGTATCACCTCCACCGGCGCGTCGGGCGCGCTGTTTGGGGTCATAGCCCTCGACCTTTTGGATCTGCTCTTCAATTGGCAGCTCTACTTGAATCCCGTCCGAAATCTTCTTCTGCACATTGCGGAGATCATCGTCTCCTTCGTCATCGGGCTCTTGCCCGGCCTTGACAACTTCTCGCACATCGGTGGCTTCGCCATGGGCCTGCTCACGGGCACGGCCCTCCTCCGCTCCCCCATTAAGCTCCGCGTGCAGGACGCCACCGAGCTCACCCAGATCGGCCCCCCGGAGCAGCCCGATAAGCCCGACTCCAAAGGCCGCAGCAAAAAACACCGCGTGCGCGTGGCAAAGTTCAAATGGCGCCAGCCCCAGGAACACTTCCAGAACCGCTCCCGCTGGTGGTACGGGTGGCTCGTGGTCCGCGTCGCAGCCATCGTGCTTGCAGTCGTCTACTTCGTCACCCTCGCAAAAAACTTCTCCCGCGGCGGCGGAAACTGCTCGTGGTGTAAATATTTATCCTGCTTGCCCGTCCACGGCTGGTGCGACCAGGGCAAGATCACTACTACAACTACTTCCAATTAACGAAACACTCTCCTTCAAGAACAACAACAATTCCCCTCAGTCGACACTTTTGCAGGGGGCCAGCCCCCTGCACCCCCGTAGCTCTGCGAGGCTTCATCGAATACAACCCAACCTCGGCGAAGCCGACCCAGGGGGTCTGGGGGCGTGCCCCCAGAAATACACTACTGGGTTAGGTTTTTGCAGGGGGCTAGCCCCCTGCACCCCCGTGGCTCTGCGAGGCTTCGTCGAATACATACCCATAACTTCGAGCGAAGCGAGCCCCCAGAAAACAATCGTAGGTTAGGTTTGCAGGGGGCTGGCCCCCTGCACCCCCGTGGCTCTGCGAGGCTTCAACGAACTGAAGGTGTAAACATACTACGTGTAGCCTCGAGCGAAGTGAGCCCAAGGGTCTGGGACGTGCCTCCAGAAAAAGCCAGTTGTGGGTTAGGTTTCTCGTGTGGCGGTGTTGTGGCGTCTTTACCGCCACGCACTAACCCTTGCCCAGAACAAACTATTCTTCTGCGGGGCTTTATATAACGCATAGAAACCATTATCAGTACCTTCGAGCTAAGCATGCCCACAGGAAAACAGTTAGGGTTTTGCAGGGGGCCAACCCCTGCACTCCCTTGGCTCTGCGGGGCTTCGACGACTAGAACAAACTTAAAATTACCCATAACTTCGAGCGAAGCGACTCTGGGGGTCTGGGGGCGTGCCCCCAGGAAAACAGTTAGGTTAGGGTTTTGCGGGGGGCCAGCCCCTGCACCTCCGTGGCTCTGCGAGGCTTCGACGAATAGAACAAACTGAACATCATCCGTAATTTCGAGCGAAGCGAGCCCTGCGGTCCTGGGAGCTGCCCCAGAAATAAGTTGTGGGTTAGGATCGGCTCCTGCATCTCTGTGGCTCTCCGAAGTTTCATCAAATAAAAGGAATAATACACTAGACCATAGCCTAGAACGTATGGACTCTGGAAGTCTAGGAGCCTGCCCCAGAAGGATCTTTTAGCTAACTGTAAATGTGGGTTAGGATTGTCGGTGGGGCGTGCGGCGTGACCCGGAAGAACCCCCGCCATACGTGCTGTATTGGTGTGAACATAGTTATATCGTAAATTAACGTCGACTTGGAGATGAGTTTGCTAAAAATGAGAATTTAGATATAATGGGGATGCCTTATGAGGAATAAAAGCTTTGGTACGGTAGTGGATTATAGTATGCTGGCACAATGAGTTGAAATTTTTTTGGTTGGAGGGGGTGTACGTGGGGTGATTCTGTATGGGGGTCTCAAAATGCCGACGTTAGGTTTTGAGAGACATACCCCCAAGGCATATAGCTCTCCATTTAGATACCTTCTACATAAAGGCCCTCTGACCATAGAATGTGCACGAGTTAAGTATTTGATTGAGCCCCCATCCACTAGTTAGCTGCTGGATTAAGATTGCAAGGAGCCTGCGTATCATTGCTCTGCGAGGCCTCATACCAACCCGTGATCTCGAGAGAAGCGAGCCCTGGGGACCTGGGGCGTGCCGAAAGTAATCATGGGTCAGGTTTGCAGGGGGCCAGCCCCCTGCACCCCCGTGGCTCTGCGAGGCTTCATCGAATAGACCCAAACCTCGAGCGAAGCGAGCCCTGGGGGTCTGGGGGCGTGCCCCCAGAAAACAATCGTCGTTAGGATTGCAGGGGGCTACCACCCTGCATCCCCATGGCTCCACGAGGCTTCAACGAATAGAAAGAACTAAACAATACCCATAATCTCGAGCGAAGCGAGCCCAGGGGGTCTGGCGGCGTGCCCCCAGAAAACAGTTGTGGGTTAGGAATGCTTTCCAGAGCAATACTATAGCTTTGCAGGGGAAGGCTGTAACTTTGAACACTGTAAATCATTTCGGAGAAATACGTAGGAGCCGTACCCATAATAAAGGCTTTATGGGCTAATGTTAAGCCGAATTGTGCCGAACTCCACGCCCAACACCGATGGACTGTTTATCAATGTCAGATTTGCTCGTTTCCCTTAAAAATAGGCTTGCTCCAATAGCTGAGCCTTAAATTTCACTGGAGTAGACGTGGAATCGCAATTGAACGGTTTTATCGGCGTTTTGGTGATAGCTATGCTGATCCCAGACCCACTCCGCTTCATTTCCTGTCCAATTGATCATTAAAACCTACTACAAACCAATAGTCACAGTCTTCTTCCTTTCCTTTGCTTTTCTTTGCCGTTTTATTTCTTTCCCTAGAAAATGAAGCAATGCGTTTTTAATTTGTTCTGCGCTGCTGGTACGTAGATCTCGGCGAAGCCGATCCTGGGGTTGAGGCCCTAGCCCACGAATTGTTCGGAGGTTGTTTCCCCGACCAACATTCGATCCGACAAACTAACAACTGGAACCGCCTCCCACTCTTCCGCGAAGCGGACCACAGGGTCTGGGGGCTGGCCCTCAGAAATCCCGCCAGTCGAATGACTGCTAGTCCACCTATCCCCGCCGGTGCGTGGGGTGGGGGAAGCGCGGGCCGAACGCCGGGGGGTTGGCGGCATACCCCCGCATGGTCCCCCACGTTTTCGACGTGGGCCATATATAAGCGCCATATGGGCCCTTCACCCTCCTTCAACATAGAAGAACCAAAAAATGACTACTACATATCCCGCACCAGGCGTGTACACTCCATCGGCCACTATATTCAAGACTGACGGACCAAAGGGTCGTCCTGCTGTCGACATTGAGGCCCAGGTCAAGCACACCATCTTCCTTGCCGACAACGGCGTCACTGGTGTCGTTCTGTTGGGCTCCACCGGTGAGATGGTCCACATGACCAAGAAGGAGCGTTTTGACTTCGTTGCTGGCGTCAAGAAGGGCCTCGAGGCCAAGGGTTACGGCGATTACCCAATTCTTGCTGGTGTCGCCCATCACGGCATCGACGACACCCTCGAGGAGATCAAGTCCATGAAGCAGGCTGGTGCCAAGTGGGCCATGGTTTTGGCACCAAACTACTTTGCCTCGGCCACCACCCAACAGGGTCTCATCAACTGGTTCACCGCAGTTGCTGACGAGTCCGAGCTCCCAGTCGTAATCTACTACTTCCCAGGTGTCTCCAACAACCTCAAAATGACCCCAGACACCTTTGAGGTCCTTGCCCAGCACCCCAAGATCTGCGGTGCTAAGCTCTCCCACGGCAACGTCACTGATTACGCCCAAATCGCCCTCAACCCAAAGGTCCAGAGCGCCGACTTCACCACCATGACCGGCCTGGGCCAGCTGCTGCTGCCTGCGATGGCCGCCGGCTGCCACGGAACCATCGACGCCTGCTCCGGCATCTTCCCAAAGCTGCTGGTCAAGCTGTGGACCCTGTCTAGAGACGGCAAGATCCAGGAGGCCCAGAAGCTCCAATACGTCGTGTCCCGTGTCGAGGAGATCGTCGCTGCCTTCGGCCCAATGGGTGTCAAGCACCTCATGGACAAGGTTCTCGGCTACTCCAGCGACCTCGGCCGTGCCCCACTCAACGTCGCTCTCTCCGACGCCCAGAAGGAAACCTACTCTCAGGCTATCGCCGACGCTGTCAAGCTCGAAAACTCCCTCTAACCGTAATGAGTATATGACCACTAGTACTTCCTAACAACACGTTAAACTAAAAAAATTGTTCAAACACATTCCACATGTTTAAATTAGAGTGTGGCGGTGCGTGTGGCGTCAACATCCCGATTACCCTTGCCCAGAACCCTACACAATATGGAGTGTTCCCCAGACCCCCTTGGCCCGCTTCGCTCGACGTTTGCGTAAATAAACCTTCTGCGAAGCAGAACTAACGCTTTTGCTTCTTTTCTGGAAAAGAAGAATATCATTAGATCGGTTGTTTTTTTGGGGGCACGACCCCAAACCCCCCCAGGGTCGGCTTCGCCGAGCTTTGGGTCAACAATCCTTCTGCGAAGCAGAACTCACGCTTTTGCTTCTTTTCTGGAAAAGAAGAATATCATTAGATCGGTTGTTTTTTGGGGGCACGCCCCCAAACCCCCAGGGTCGGCTTCGCCGAGCTTTGGGTAAAAAGTTCTTCTGAGAAACAGAACTAACGCTTTTGCTTCTTTTCTGGAAAAGAAGAATACCAATAGGCCACCTGTTTCTTATAGGCAATCCGGGTCAGCTTCGACGAACTACGTAGAACTAAGTTTGTCTCTTTTTGGGAGGGGATAGTAGTATTAGATGGTATGGGGTAGAATAGTACGAGCAACCATACAATGTGATATTCAGGCACAATGCTATTTTTATGTCCGATAAGATAGATGCACGTGATCGAGCGCGTTGATGACGCGAATTGCATGTGTGTGTACTTAAGTTGCAACAGATGTGAAGTAACGTTCGAATTCGAGTGAAGAGCTAAAGCTTAATTATTATCTAGGTAAGCAGGGCTACGTACGTATTAGTAGTATTCAGTCATTCTCTAAGATTATATCTCTCAAGATGGTCGAGTGTTTTTCCCCGAACGAGATCTAGAAATCTTCAAAATTTATTAGTTGTCTATGCGACCTCTTCTATATGTGTACCCTCCATCTTTATCGAACTAATGAATATATATGACTGAGTATATGTGCCATTACCACTGTCAACCCATTTCTATGGACTATATCTATGCGTTGTCATTCGGATCTTACGTCGCCATGCTCGATTTACCGAGTTCTAGTGCAAGTTATCTTAGACCAGTTGAGTCAGGTTTACGGCAAGAAGGTATGTTGGCTATTTATTCTTTTCCAAAGAACATGGCCAATTAAACATTGGCTCTGCAGGGCTTAAAAAATATATACCATTCGAAAAGTGGTTATCTGATCCAAATGTCCAACAGCGACGTGGTTATGTGTTTTTTCTTAGAAAAGGGTCAAATAAATTATATCGTCTGGGATTCAACAGTAGAACTCCTGAATTAAGAGCTTTTTTTTGCTATTGCAACAGCTCATCAACACCCAGGTCAGTGATGTGGACATTATAGATAGATTCATGTCACGACCCAAATTATACCTGCTTCCTCTTGATTAAATTTAACTAGTCAACTAGATTTGCGTTTATGTGCAGCTTTCGTTCAGCGGAAAAGACACCAATTGGCTCCATTTCCTAGTAAACTTGTCACAACTTAGGTGGATGTTGTGGCAATGATTGGAATCATCTCCACAAGAACAGTCCGGGAAAGAACAATACAACAATGACAGGATACTAGAATTATTGAAGCTAATTCTATGCATGGCTTTTTGACCAGCGTAAAGTATATTAAAAGTTTGCTCTCTGACGCGTAATCGACTGTCAATCCAACTATTTCTCCGCACTACGCTGTACACCTTGGTGGTTATAGATCAGGGCGACTATATAAGATTCTACTGTGCTCTTTACCAGCTACCAGTCGAATTGAAATAAAGATACAATTCCTGAATTGAAAGGCACCACATTGCATACTGCGTACGAATTCTGGGTCAGCTCCTGGCCTGGACCTTGAGGCCCTGCAGGATCCAGCGAATAGACAAACAAGGCCTTTTGGGAAATTGAATAGGGACGTTAATTTCCAGCTCAAAATTTTTCTCCCTATCTATCCAAAACATTAGTCTCGAAGTCAATTGCCTTTTAACTAAATTTGGTCATGTGATTCGCCCCAAATTAATTTAGTTTATCGAAACCTATCTTCCTTACACTGCCGACGACAAGATTCCAAAACACGAGCGACATAGTCACAAGCGCCACAAACCATGGGCGCATCCATTTCACCTTAATCTGCGAAGCCACTCGAATCTAACCCCAGAGAGGTTTTCTGGGGCATGTCTTCCCCTGAGCTCGCTTAGCTTAAGATTATGGATAGTGGTGTTTTGCTATTCGATGAAGCCTCGCAGAACTACGGGATGCACGGATCATCCTAATCTACAACTGGTACTGTATTCTGGGGGCACGCGCCCAAACCCCAGAGCTCGCCTCGCTCGAGGTTATGGGTACATTCTTTCTATTCGTTGAAGCCTCGCAGAGCCACGGGGGTGCAGGGGGCTGGCGCCCTGCAAACCTAACCCAGTTGTGTATTTCTGGGGGCACGCCCCCAGACCCCCAGGGCTCGCTTCGCTCGAGGCTATGGGTAGCGGTACATTCTTTCTATTCGTTGAAGCCTCGCAGAGCCACGGGGGTGCAGGGGGCTGGCCCCCTGCAATCCTAACTCATAGTGAGAAAATAACCATCGAAAGAAGGTATCTAGGGATCTGTGAAGAATTGGACAAAAGAATACAATTGATAACTATGATGCTAGGAGATACCTATTTTGAAGTATCGACGACGTATCTCCCGACGGCCTTTCCTTGTTCCATGAGTTCATAAACCTTTGGTAGCTCGGAGAGGGGAATGACTTTGGCGTTGGACTTGACGACGCCACGAGCATAGAAGTCGAGGGCTTCGGCAGTATCTGCGCGGTTGCCCACATACGAGCCCTTGATATTGATGGCCTTTACCACGTGAGAGAAGATTTCAGACTTGACGTACGCGCCACCTGGCAGGCCCACAAGCACAATTGTACCTGTAGGGCGAACGTATTCTGTGGACTGGGTCACGGCGGCCTCCGCCACTGCAAGGTGGATCACAGCATGTGGACCTCCATTGGTGAGCTCCACAATCTCCTTTCCAAGATCAGGCGACGTCTTGAAGTCCACAAAGCCCTCAGCACCGAGGTCCAGACACAGCTTCTTCTTGTCGTCGCCCGCGTCAATGGCAATTGGTCTAAAGCCCATGGCCTTGGCATATTGAACTGCTAGAGACCCCAGACCACCACCAGCACCTGTGATGGCAACCCATTCGCCGGCTCGGGCATCACACGTCTTCAAGGCTTTGTAAACGGTGATACCGGCACACAGAACCGGCGCCACCTGAGCAAGGTCGGTGCCCTTGGGGATCTTTGCGGCGTGAACGGCATTGGCAGTCGCGTATTGCTGGAAAGAGCCGTCATGCGTGTATCCAGACAAAACAGGCTTTGGACAACATGACTCGGCTCCCTTATTGCAGAACTCGCAACCCAGACATGAGCTGTTGAGCCATTTGATTCCGGCATAGTCACCAATCTCAAAATTGGTCACATTGGCGCCCTTAGCGACCACAACGCCCGCACCCTCATGGCCTCCAACCAACGGAAGCTTGGTCGGAAGAGGCCAGTCGCCCTTCCATGCATGCAGGTCGGTATGGCAGACGCCCGAGTACTTGACATTGATCAGAATCTGGTCCGGCTCCGGCGTGGGCACAGGAATATCCTTGTACTGCAGCTCGCCGCCGTTCTTCTCAAAAATAATAGCCTTCTGGGTCTTGGGAATGGACATGATAACTCAATGCTCGTCTACCGGGGGAATTGACTCCCATTTTATACCCGGCCAGAGGTGGTGTGAGGTTAAACAAAGACCCTGGTCCAAATTAGGATGCCGGTGCGGCTCACCAGCAATGATTATCTCCTGAGCTGCACCGCGTGCGGCGCAAGTCGCGCGGAAAAACAAATACGAAATATGCACCGTTTCAAAGTTTAACCGGCCACCAGTCAGCCAGCGTAGGCTCACCGCCGCCATGGGTCGCTTTCTTTGAACACAGTTCTAGCGTGGCACTTTTATCGAGCGGCCGACATTTGTTGTGAGTTTAAATTTCTACTTCTCGGTACGCAATTAAGGTTCTTTGCTTTAATTCAAGCTCCATTACTCCCGGCATTCGACACCTTCCCCGCAATCGACTTATATCCCTGCCCCACTTCCCCAGCCCCGGAGCTTTCACGGTCCAACGGAAGTTCCAGCCCCCGCATCTCTTGAAAGATAGTTGAACGGTTCATCTTCTTTTCCCAGAAAAAGATGCAAAAAGCGTAGCTCTGAGATGCCTCGACTCGCTGATTTTCTACGAGACTTCTGCTTGCTAATTGAGGTCATATATTATCTTATTCCAGGGAAAGAAGCAAAAGCGTAGCCCCATGAGACACTAATAATTATATGTGTTACTGTTCTGTGAGAATTGGCTCACCGCGTGCGACGTAGAAAAGACGCGAGATATAGCGTTAAAAATGGAATTGATCAATACTAGCTGCTGTACATAAGATAAGACTCCTTTTAATTCCTCTTAGAGACTTCCTTAGACCCATCGGCGAAGCCGACCCCTGGGGCTTTGAGGCGTGCCTCCAAGAAAAGAACCGACTTAAGATATTCTTCTTTTCCAGAAAAGAAGCAAAAGCGTTAGTTCTGCTTTGCAGAAGGTTTGTTGACCCAAAACTCGGCGAAGCCGACCCAAGGGGTTTGGGGGCGTGCCCCCAAGAGAACAACCAATCCAACTGATCTGATATTGAAAACACAACTTTTATCGTGCTCTTGCGGAGAAATTAGGTTTCGGGAGGAAGGGATGTGGGGAAGTCGGGTGAAGATCTGAGGGGGGGGTTCTTTAATAGGCAACGATCGCTTCGATGGGGGTTGATCTAGAACAGCGATTGGAGATCCAATTAGGATTATCTGATTTTTTTTTTTTTCGTTCAATTGTTAGCGTGTGTTTTTTGGTGTTAATTCAGTAGTGAGTAGTATTATACAGAATTGACACAGATTGATGTATTGAAAGTGTTTCTTAATGAAATTAATGGAATTAGGGATCGAAAGAAAAAAAAGAAAAAAAATCAAACAACTCGGGAAAATGTATTGCCTCATGTATGCATAGGCCAAAAGTATTCCCGATTCGATCGTCAAGTTAAAGGTTCCTCAGAGTAATGCACTCCCGTTGACCCGAGTTGATCAGATAGTGCGGGGTACCATACATTACGTACGACAACTTCAATTGATAAAACTCAAATCAGCGAATCACACATCAATCCGAGATGTCAAACAATTTGAACCCGTGTTTCATATTTCGATGATTGTATGTGTCAATCCAGGGGTGCTCTCAGCCCTTACATGCCAAAGTCTCAGCACATTCGGTGCGGGGTCTACGAAACGCGGCGAGAGCCTCTTCCTTTTCCATGAAACGAAGCAAGATGGGGTTTTCCGCTTTATGGGAGTTTATCATTTGGGAAACGGTATCTATTCGTTGAAGTTTCACAGAACAAACGCTTGGTTCTTTTCTGGAAAAGAACAAAACTTTTTCTAAAAACAGAAGTAAAGACGTTGTTTCTCCTACGGAAGAGTGGCAATGTATCCGAGAAACAAGCTCAGAGGATTGGGGTTTCTTTACTCGATAAGACACCGCTGGACAATTGATCCAACGCCATTGTTTCGTGTTAGAACGAGGAACACAAACATGCCCGACATTTCACGACATCTTACTTCCTACAATTAGACTAGTGATTTTCCCAGATAAAGAAGAAAAAGCGTCGTCTTGCGTTCAGCACGCCTTTCTTTTCTCACCCATTAACCTCGAGCGAAGCAAGCCCAGGAGGTCTGAGGGTGCGCCCCCAGAAACCCTCTTCTGGATTAGGTTTGCAGTGTGAACCATGAAAACCTTTTACTTGAAGGCACGCCCCAAACCCCCAGGGCTTGCTTCGTGAGGCTATCGGTGAATAGCCGTAGTTTAGCAACAGGAGTGTGTCCTTGGGCTCATGAAGTGATAGTAAACAATCGATATCCCATGGCCAGGGAGCTCGAGCCTGGATATACGTGCCCCTAAAGGAACCCCAAGTATATACCCAATTTCCTTTCTAATTTATAATAAATAATGAACTGATATGATGATACTGTTATTTTCCAGAAAAGAAGCAAAAGCGTTAGCTCTGCTTTGCAGAAGGATTAATTGTCGACCCAAAACTCTCAAACCTTAATACCATGGTGGAAATCCGGCGCTACCACAATATGATCGACACTTTCAATGCTTGAATTAATTACTAGTACTGATATATATAATGTTTTGATATATAGACCTCTCTCGACATTCGGGACTCTAATATAATAGATTTAACGACCCAAGGCTCAGCGAAGCCGACCCAAGAGGTTTGGAGGCGTGCACTCAAGGAAAAAACCGATATAATAATACTCTTCTTTACCAGAAAGAAGCAAAAACATTAGTTTTGCTTCGCAGAAGTATTGTTAGAAAGAGCAAAAGCGTTAGTTCTGCTTCGCAGAAGGGTTGTTGAACCAAAGCTCGGCGAAGCCGACCCTGGGGGTTTGGGGGCGTGCCCCCAAGAAAAGATTCGATCTAATGATATTCTTCTTTGCCAGAAAAGAAGCAAAAGCGTTCTGCTTCGCAGAAGGATTGTTGACCAAAGCTTGAAGAAGTCCTCCTCGAGGTCTGGGGGCGTGCCGAGAGAAAACACCAGTTAATGCAGGTTGTCTGTCTATTTGTCTAACCGACTTCTTGCTTTATCCAGAAAAAGAAGCAAAAAGCGTTGTTCAGCTTCGCAGAAGTATTTCCTTTACACGAAACTCGGCGAAGCCGACCTTGGGGGTCTGGGGGCGTGCCACCAGTAAAACCACGTATACGTATACATATATGCATATGCATGAAATTGTCTCGACGGGTGAGTAAAGTAAAGTTTAAGTTTGAGAGAGCATTCCAGGGGAGTGGACGAAGCTCAGACTATAGTATGCACGGAGGAACATGGGGCATTTAGGATGAACGAACGCAGGTAGCTTTAGAGATGTTGTAGGGGTCAGTTGGTATCTAATTCGGGAAACCGGGGTAAGGGTTTTGGGTAGATGAAACAAAGGACTCGATGGGTTAGGGTTTGAGGTCGAGACATGGGAAAAAGGAGCACGTGAAGAGAACGAGGAGGCACATACACATCAATTCTTTTTTTAGAGGTGCCGGAAGAAAAAAATATTTATTTGAAGGAGGACTAGTTATCAGGATATAAGGGTTTCCTCCGCCATGACAGACGAAGATTTGTATGATGCGGTAGCGAGTGAGACTGTGGTGGGGGACGGAGATATAGGGAGCTCCAATACCACTGCGTACAACGCATTTGCCCATGCAGATTCTCCTGAACACTACCTGAATGCACCCAAGACGATCAACGTTGACGGAGGCCCGTATTCGTTGGACATTAGTAACCCGTCCTACTACGACTTGTCGCCGATGCTGAATGTGCAGGACCCGGTTGCGCTGCATTTTCTTGTCCAGTCGTCGATAGCCGAGTCCAAGGGGTACAAGGTACTTTCTTCGCAGGAGCTTGACGACGCCAAGAAGGAGAGTACTTTGCTTAGCTCGCGGATATCTGATGTTTCGCACAAGCTCATGATGGAGCGGAAGCTGAGGGATGCTGCTGCGTCGCTCTCGAAGCTCCATTTTGATGCAAGCAACGGTGGAGGTACTTCGTCGGCATCTTCTACTTCGTCTTCCGGCCGACGCTCGTTCCTGTTTGGTGGACAGAAGAAGAGACTTTCACGACATGCCGAGGAAGAGCTGGAGGTGGCCAACCGTAAGATTCACACCCTCGAGGAGGAGCTCGGCAAGCTTAAGGAACGGTCGAATGCAACTGATATGAAGATTTTGAAGCACAATGTCGGCATTCTGGCCTTGACCCATCAGGGCTCTGAGTCGACTTCGGCCAAGATGTACGAATCTCACTTGTCACGATCAAGCACGATGGGCAGTGGTTCTGCACCAATTCATCAAGCGACATCGAGGATGATGAATCAGCGCAATTCTCATTCTAGTAGCCCGCATCAACGAAGACCGTCCAGTTCGGACGACACATTGAGTGGAGGTTCGAGCACTGTGGATTCACTAATAACGCTATTTTCATCCTCATTGGCCAGTCCAACTACATCGCCTCGTCCGCCTCCTCCGCACGAGAAACTCTCTTTTCTGACAAACCTTTCACAGAGCCTTGTCTCTCAATACGATAGCACCAAAAACCAGCTGACCGTCAAAGAAGCCCAATGCGAAGAACTCAAAAGCATTCTGAACGATGCATTATACCAACTGAACCCAGAATTGGAAAATGGTTCCTTAGACACGTCGGACCTATCTGTCGTGAGAGCTCAAACAGTCGAGGCGGTCTCTCAGACCCAAAAACAAGCCAAATCCCGGAATTTGGAGATTCAACAGCTACAACGTTCGTCAAGCTCGACGAACGGTGGACAAACCGACATATCTGACACATCACAAGAGGACACAAAGGGCAAGAGTCTGATGCGACAGCAACTGGAATCAATGACAGCCGCATATGAAACTAACCGACAGGAGCTGGAACGCCTGGAACTCGAAAACCTCGAATTGCAGGCTAACCTGCGAGACGTCAAATTCAAGTCGCAGGCAGAGATTCAGGAACTGCAACATGAACTGAAAGCCAATCAGGAACGGGTTCAAGAGTGGCAAGAACGATGTGAGACACTCAGATCAGAGCTGGAATCCGTCGTACGAACACTTGAAGATCTAACACGACAAACAGTCGAATATGAATCAGACAGAACCAAACTCGAATCTCGAGTCCAGGAGCTCCAAAACAAACTCCAAGAAAGCTCACAAGACACACTGGACAAACGGGTGTCTGTCATGGGAGTCACCAGCCCAGACGACCAACAGGCCTTGTCCGAACCAACAAGTGTATCCCTCCTCCGCCATGAATTCAGAAAAATTATCGCCGAACTCAATAATAAACACCAAACCGAACTCAAAAAGGAACAAACTGAAAAGAAAAAACTCGAAAACCTCCTGCGTTCTATCAAAACCTCCTCCTACGCGGCCAACCTACCCCAAGGCAAACTGGATTCCTTGGGAATTGAAGCTAATTAACTTATTTTTTGCATATAATTTATTTGCATGTATTAACTAATCCTAATATCCTTTCTCTTATACACCACCCGAAAGACAGAGCACCGGTGTTTTTGACCCCCTGGGTCGGCTTCGCCGAGTTTCGGGTAAAAGAAATGTTCCCGCGAAGCAGAACAACGCTTTTTGCTTATTTTTCTGGAAAAAAAAGGACTGCATCAGTACATGAAGCTGCATTAAACTTTTCTGGAGCAGGCACCCAGGCCTCCAGGGTCGGCTTCGCCAAGTTTCGGGTAAAGGAAATACTTCTGCGAAGCTAAACAACGCTTTTTGCTTCTGGAAAAAGAGGCGCTGAATCAGTAAATGGAGCTGCATTAAACCGTTGAAAGATCGCCGTTATTTTAAATTGTGGAGATCTCATTTGGTAGGTGGAGATGCGGCTCAGGGATATACTCTATAATATTAATCCGTTGCCGACGGGAATCGAACCTGTAATGGGTTTTAACGAGGGCATTTTTGGTGTGTCGTTGATTAGCATGGACGTTTATGAGCTGGCGTATATAGCAGCCTGCGGGTTTCTGATTATAGCGACTGTTAGTGTGGTTGCAGCATCAGGGATTGACGTGTTGAAGCCATTTTTGTATTATGGGAAGGTTCAACAGGAATGGCAGCAGAGTGGAGGCAACGAAACCCGCATGGACCCCGTGAAGTTTGTTACGGAAAAGTTCACTGTGCCCAAATCTTGGTTTATTCACTTCTATGTAGTTTATGTGGGTGTTTGTTGTGTTGTTGGGTGGGTAGAGCCGGAAGCTAGAACATTATTCTGGGGGTTGTCTATGATTCAGAGTATGAGGCGCTTGATGGAATGTTTCTTTTTGGAACGCCCGAATCCAAAAGCACGAATTCAAGTGACACATTATGTTGTGGGGTTAATGTTTTACCTGTGTCAGGGTGTGGCCATGTGGGAGCAGCCACAAACGAGGTCGTATGAGGCCGCTGCATTGTTTACTTTTTGCTCGATCGGTCAGTGCAGGACACATGTGCATCTGTGTTCACTTAAAAAGTACACACTACCACGGTTTAAGGTTGTTTCATGTCCCCATTATCTTGCCGAGATTGGCATTTATGCATCGTTTGTTCTATTAATACCGCAGAGTGCGGTTTTGTGGCTGTCCCTCGTGTGGGTGATTATTAACCTGTCTGCATCTGCGAAACAGACTCAAATTTATTACAGAACCAAGTTTCGTGATCAAATGCAGCAGCAGCCACAGTACGCAATTATTCCATTCGTTTTTTGAGGTCGTTTGCAGTACATATAAATGAACGGACGTCCGCATCACTGAGCCGCAGCCACATGCAATGAAGCCCTCTCCGACAGTGACCTCATTTTATACCCTTGCAGAGAAGAAGCGGAACAATGCTCAAGTCGAACGAGGGAAAGGGTTACCTATGAATGTTCGCAAGATCTGGTTTGTTAATCGTGCCGTGGATGCCAGGCCATACATCTGTTTACCGGCTAGGCTGACGCAGACACCATTCAACAAGTTTACAATCGGCTTTATTTTCCTGGCGGTGTTTATTCAATTGTTTTGTGCGGTTGTTTTTTATTCACTTGATGTCACACAAGACGGCATCCTGTCCTCATGCATCTCTTCATTCTCAAAAGATGCTTCCGCCAGTCTTCTTCCAGATACAGTTGCAGGGATAGTACTTTCCAGCATTGAGCAGTCGGTGAATACAATCAATAACCAGGTAACAGAGGACTTGAATTCAGCTATTTCCAACTTTGGCTCATCCGCTGAGGCGTATGTGGACCAACTCTCTGATCTCTACACCCAAGCAATTAAAGGAATCGCCCAATCTGCGTACAAATCTGCCAATAATGCAAGCCAATCTATTGCTGATACTGTCAAGGAGGCCCTGGATTCTGCTATTGAGGCTACGGATAAGGATATTTCCAATGTGACTTCGGCCCTGAAGAAGCTTGAAGACGAAATGGAATCTTCTTCGGTACTGTTTAAGAACGTGGATTTAGGGACGGCCGAGGACCTCAATCTTGACAGGTTCAAGTCCATCAATATTGAATCCTCTATCAACTCAACGTTAGCCTCTCTCAATTCAAAATCGGCCAAGTTTGACGATTTTGACAAGATTGTGACAAATACTAAAACACTACTCAAGAATATGTCCAAGAATAGCACTATCTCAGCCCCAAAGACAAATTTCAATACTACGTCAATTGGTCTACCTAAGACTTCCAAACTCGACATATGCCCTGTTGGATCGAAGGTTCAAACCCAATTCAGCCAAATCAAATCTGCCATCAACACTGTCAAACGCAACTGTTTCGCATCCATGATTGTGCTCGCTATAGTCTTTATCCTTCTGTCCGCAGGCTACGAAAAGTACAAATGGAAGCGAACAATGGAACAAGCCACGACCCTAGAAACCCCTGGAGGGTTCTGGGATCCTGTGGAGAACGTACATGCAGTTGAGGAACCATTATCAACTAAACTAGGGTTCTCCACGTCTCTATTATTAGGAGGCACGGAGAAATCTCGAACACTCATCAGATGGTTCATTGATTACTTTTCTGCACGGCCAGCCTTTAACCTGCTACTAATTGGCTCGTGGTTCTTGATTGCTTTCGTTTGCCAAGCCACTATTATCCACCAAATATTATCTGCTGACTTGAATGAAAGCACTCTAACTTCGAAAAGCACTTCATCTGACTCAGTAAACTCCAGCATTAGTACTTGGGTTAGCCATGTCAACACTGCATTGGAAAGTTCCGAGTCAAAAATCAACTCAGATCTTTCAGACCAATACCAAAAATCTCTTGATGACACTTATGAGACCCTCAACGTTTATCAGAACTCTATCGCCTCCAAATTCCGAGACTTCTTTGGCGACTATGGTGACAGCATTTCTATTCCCAACACGCTTTCTAACAAAATTGTGTTTCCCACTCAAGTCGCCGCACCCTCAGTCAAGCTACCACGAGCTGAGGTATCCGATATTCCTTCAGTAAAGTCGGTCTCAGGATCACTTGACATCACAGCTTCAGTTGATCGCCTGTCCTCAACTCTGAACTATCTCTCAGAAACCACAATGCATTTGGGCATCGCCTTTCTCTCTGTATGGACGTTTTTATTCCTCGCATCCCTTGTTTATGCTATATGTACGAATAAATTTTCTTCAAATTAAATTATCCAACTGATTTGGTGAACATAACCTTTCGTTAACCAAGGTTGTTAATTATTTTTTAAAACGAAACAAAAACAATGACCCTGCGGAACTTGAATTTATTGAGCCATCGATTCTCATGCTTCCTAACTGGATTTCCTGGTCTGGAGAAAAGAAGTTCGGTTTGCGAAGGCCATGCTGAACAAATCTCGGCGAAGCCGACCCTGGGGGTCTGGGGCGTCCCCCAGTAAATAGGCAACTAGCTTCGTGACTTCTAGGAAGAGATAGTCCTATTTGGCAGAAGCTCGAAGCTAGGGCAAATCAACTCCGGGGACGCCCTAGAAATAGTTTGCAGTACTAGAAGGTTAAAACGGCTGAATAAGTAATAGGTTAAGAATATACAATTATTTGTTGCTTCTTCCTCCAACAGAAGCAAGTTTTTCCAAGACAGATTTATCAATATCCAATCGGGGCAATGCCTCAGTGCCCTTTGCTTGGGGATTAGGAAGGAAGCCGATGGCAATGAGATAAGCCAGATAAACACCAACAATCTTCTTCGTCACGCCATGTCCCTTGGAGAGATCTTCACCAGTCCAAACCGCATCTGCCCTGAGGGATTTCTTTGCATTAGTATCGTCCAACTCTGGAGCCTTAGTGCTTTGCGGTAGGTCATCCAAAACGAAATGCAACAGTGGGAAGAGAGCGTTGTCATTGTGCTTGATAACATATCGTTCCAATTCAAGTCGCCAGTTGGTGTACTCGGTCTGTTTAGTCTCATAACCGTATTCAGCCAAGGTTCCGAGGAATTGGTTGAATCGCAGTCTTGGGTGGGAAGTGACTTGAGCAACCACCAGGTTACTAGGGTCAGCAGGGTGGAGGGCAGATGCAGTGACAACCCTAGCGACATGGTCCACTGGAACCATGTTAACAGTGTTGTAAATGTCAGGGGTCAATCCCAATTCAATGCAGCCCTTTACCATTCTCAACAAGAAATCGTCAGTGGAGGAGACACCACGAGTGGAGTCACCAAGGACATAGCCTGGACGAACAATGGTACCTCTCAAGCCGCGCTTACCAGCTTCGCGGATAATTTTTTCCGAGGCCCATTTGGATTGGCCATAACCAGTTCCAAGACCAGTTCGGGAGCCCTCAAGGTCATCAGATTCCGGGATACCCGCACCTCCCTGAGAAACAATGGAATCAGAGAGTTTAATGTAATGCTCGTTATCCACAGTAGACGTAGAGGAGACAAAAGTGAAATACTTGGCTTTACCGGTGGTGCACATATCCATAACATTCATAGTACTAATAACATTAGCACCTCTCAGCTTGGAGTATGGATAGACCCAGTGAACCAGGGCACCATTATGAATGATGACATCAACAGAGTCAGCAAGTCGTTTCCAACTAGAGTCATCCAGACCGAATTGCTTCTCTTCCAAGTTACCAATAAGTGGTTCGATTCGTGACTCATAAGAATCCTTCCAAGTGCCGAACGCAATACCACTGTTCCTCAGTCTTTCCATACCCTTGGTCTTGTCAGCGGCTCTCACATGGGCAATAACCTTGACATCGACGTTTGATCGTTCAAGCAGGTCTCGAACCAAAAAGGTACCCAAAAAGCCGGTTGCACCAGTGACAAAGACCGTGATGGTCTCCTTTGTAGACAACGGCGTATCTTTAGAGACAAAGGATGCAGGAAGAGCAGTAGAAATGAGTTCTTCTGCGTCGGCAGCGTATTCTGGTTCCTTGGTCAGTTGCGCGGCAAATTTCTCTTGAGGGTCCTTTTGATCGTTAGTGACCATGACATTATCTTGATCCTTGAGTTTGGAAATTTCTCGAGCAAAGCCTGCAATAGTGGGCTCCTTGAAAATCAAACCCAAAGGCACTTCAATGGCCAATTTTCTTCGCAGCTCAAAGATCATTTGAGTGGCTAAAATGGAGTGCCCGCCCAAATCAAAGAAACTATCAGAAGGTTCAACCGAGATTGGCTTCTGTGGAAGCACTTCCAACCATAGATCCCGGACTTCAGCCTCCTCTGGTGTGAAGATCGTTTCCTCTGAACCCTCTCCAGAATGCTTAGCGGCACGTTCAGCAACAGCAGCCAGTTGAGCAGTGTCGGGGAACGGAAGCTTGGGCTTATCGATCTTACCATTTGGATTCAGTGGCATCTGATGCAATGGCACAACAACAGTTGGTACAGCATAAGTGGGCAGCTTACCCTTCAAATAGCTCTTGATATCCTTGATCAAATGTCTATATCTCACTAGACCATTGACCATAGTATCATCTTCATCTTCATCATTCTCCTCCTGAGACACAAAAGCATCCAACTCCTTGCCTTCTTGAGGAACAATATAAGAAATGAGAGTCGGCTCTTCATCCTTATTCCTTCGCACCAAGGTTACGTTTTCTCGAACCAATGGGTGTCGCGACAAATGTGTATCAATTTCACCCAACTCAATTCTGAAACCACGGATCTTGACTTGGTCATCAGCTCGTCCAGAACATTCAACATCGCCATCAGCCCTGTATCTACCCAAGTCACCCGTACGATATAATCTGTCACGAGGTCCAAACCAGTATTTTCTCCATGGCTCTCCGTTATCCTTGTCCTGGTCCTTCCACTTTTGTTCATCGACAAACCAATTCTTGACAAACTTTTCGGCAGTCAATTCTGGAAGTTGCAAGTACCCCTCAGCTAGACCAGCACCTCTCACATAAATCTCGCCCACTTCGCCGACACCACATGTCTGCTTTCTGTCATTACGATTGACAACAAGCAGCTGAACGTCCAACATACCCTGACCAGCAGGCATAGTGTCCTTTTGAGCCTTAAGGAATGCTGGATCAGTAGCTTGAGAAGCGACTTCAAAGTATGAAACCGAACGTTGAGTCTCAGTGGTACCATACATGTTCACGATAAATACATTCTCGGCAAGCTTCTGCAACCTCAGACAATCTCTCTTCGTCAAGACATCTCCGACAAAGAACGCGTGGTGAAGAGACGGAATTTCATGAGTCGCTTGAGCAGACAAGAGTTGGCCCATGGCTGGTGTCAAATGTGTGACTGTGGCACCATGAATACCCATCCATTCAGCAAGCTTACCTGGAGTACCAATATCATCAGAGGTTGGAACCAACAACTGAGCACCAAGGAAGAGTGGTGTGAAAATATCTCTCTGAATAGGATCATGCGCAATACCACTCAACATTGTAAACTTGTCGTTTTCACTTAGTCCAAATCGCTGTGCCATCCATGGGAAGTAGTAGGTCAATGAAAAGTGTCTTCCCTTTACGCCCTTTGGAACACCTTCACTACCACTGGTGAAACTTAGAGTTGGGTTACAATCAGGACCCACAACAACACCAGTACTCTCATGCTTGTGGGCAGTCGCCTTGGCAAGGATGTCCTCACCATTCTTCTGTCCACCGGCCAAGTATCCATCGGAGAAAATCTCCAGTTCAGGAACATGAGTCTTGAGCGACAGATTGTCATCAATATATTGCTGAACTTCGTCTGAAAGCTGACCAGCCTTTTTAAGAACAACCAAAGCCTGAGGCTTAGCCACACTGAGATAAATATTTTGACGAGAAGGAGGATATGCCGGGTCAATGACAGAGAAAGTAGCACCGGCCTTTAGGACCCCCATGACAGCCACAACCAAATCAACACCTCGGTAGGCATAAACCATCACAACATCTCCAATAACAACTCCTGATTGTATTAGGTGATGCGCTAGTACATTTGACGCTTCATTGATTTGCTTGTAAGTAAATGTACGATTCTTGGAATTGGGGTCCATAAAGCTAGCTGTTTCCACCACACACGGCCAATCTGGGTGGTTCTGCGCATTCTTGTCAAAAATATCGTGAATAGCACCACCAAACTTGTTCCAATTGAGGTCTTTGGTAGGATCCGGCAACACTGGAACCTGGGACGGCGTGATCAAGTTAATTGCACCTATGGGCTTTGTGGGTTCTTGTGCAGCAATATTGATAATCTGCAACAACTGCTCCGCCATCACGGACACACGCTCCTTCTTAAACAAAAGAGAGTTGTAATGGAAGCAGAACACCGAGTTTGAAAAGAAGACTGAAATATCGCAGGAACTATCAATCGCCGAATTAGAAGTCCTATGAAGAAAAGAAGTTCGAAAGAGAATTGGCGGGTCCTGTAACTTGTTCTTCTTTTGAATATGACTAGCAAGGTCCCCCGGGCTAACTGGGTTGCGCTCTCCAAAGATCTGATGGTCTGCAACCGACTTGACCAGATCCTTAAAAGGCAATTCGCCAGTGACATTAGATCGTAAAACAAACGAAGATCCTTGTGGAGTGTTAGCGCCAAACACAATATCCTCGTCACCTGTCAATCTAAAGACAAGCGTGGTAAAAGCAGCCAGCGACACAGTGAAAGGTGTCTCCGAACTGTCCCCACTGCACAACGATTCCAAACTCTTTTTCGTCTCAGCATCAAGCTCAATCTCGTGTGTTGCCTCCACTAGCTTCCCATCACCAGGTCGAACAAAATCATTTGGTAACACTGACAGGGTCGAATCCTGTAGCTTCTCTGCCCATAGTTCTAAAGACTAAACCACATTAATACACAACCATCATAACGTGCAAAATGAAATCCATTACTCACCATCCTGGCAGCGATTGGCCCTTATTAATTTCGTAACAGAATTGTTCGTCAACTATTCAAGAATGCCTATGACTGATCTTGCCGGCCCCGAACCAAATTTCAGTCCCACCATCTCCGCGTAAACCTCAGTCCAAACGCGCACAGCACGCGTGCAATGCTACCATTAAATTAAATTAAACTAATATTGCTAATTCAGTTTCTGGGGGCACGAGCCAGGGACCAGAGTTCAGATTTCCGGGACTCGCTTGAAGCTTGGGTCTAATATTCAATTGCTCTTTTTGGAATTTTAGAGGGTTGACTATTTTGCTGGGGGCACGCCCCCCAGACCCCCCGGGCTCGCTTTGCTCCAACTCTCGGGATAACGTTCAATTGCTTTTCTTTAGTTCAATTGCTTTGCTTCTCTTAGTTGAAGCCTCGCAGAGTCATGGGGGTACGTGCTGGAATGCTAACCCAGGATTTTGTTGGACACTACGTTTCTGGGGCATGCCCCAGAACCCCCTGTTCTCGCTTCGCTCGAAGCTTGGGCATAATGTTCAATTGTTTCTCATGGCCATATCCTCTTTGTGTAGAAAGAAATCTAGTGTTAGAACAATTGTAGTTTATAGGGCAGGCTATTCCTTAGACCCGCTAAAACGGGTTTCTACGAGTCAATTTTGGTCGTCTACGAAGCGACAGACATTCAGCTAGTCCAAGCCCGACACAGCCACTATTTTCGGCTTCATTCTAAAAAAACCCAATGAAAACAGATTAAACAAAGGTAATTAATACGAAATAAACAGGTTCGTGCAATAAGACCGGCAGCCTCTTGAATCGTGAAAGGGATCTAGAAACCGCTACTGGGTGAGGTTTGCAGGGGGCTGGCCCCCTGCACCCCCGTGGCTCTGCGAGGCTTCAACGAGTGGAAGCAATTGAACACTACCCATAACCTCGAGCGAAGCGAGCCCGGGGGTCTGGGGGCGTGCCCCCAGAAAACTAGTTCTGAGTTAGGTTCGCAGGGCGGCAGCCCCCTGCACCCCCGCGGCTCTGCGAGGCTTCAACGAATAGAAGCAATTGAACACTACCCATAACCTCGAGCAGAGCGAGCTCAGGGGGTCTGGCGGCGTGCCCCCAGAAATCTAGTTCTGGGTTAGGTTCGCAGCCCCTGCACCCCCGTGGCTCTGCGAGGCTGGACCATATTCAACCAGTCTAAGCCCCACATGGCCACATTTTTGGTTCTTTTTTTAAAAGAACAATATACCAACCTATGAAACAACAATTGACCCGAATCTGAGCAGGTTTTGGGTCATGGATTATAGCTAGCGATAGCGTAAACAGGAGAATGGTGTGCGTATATGTGAGAACAAGACTCAAGTATCATCGAGAGAGGGCTGGGAACGCGCACCGGTGCGCGCCGAGCTGGTAGTTTCAACAGCTAAGATACGTTAAGAGGAGAGAGGGCTAGAGACAGCCAACAGAAGAGTGTGCGAGCTAGAGAGAGATTTTCCTAGTAGCAGAGAGTTGAGAGTTTTGCGCACACGGGGAGTATTTATTGGACAAGATGGCGCAACGAAAGTTACAACAGTGAGTACTGAGTTTGGCTACGAAGCCTTGATCGTAGATGGGGGTAGAGGTGCTAACAAGGAGGTGTGATTAGGGAGATGGATCGCGTGTTCAAGCGGGTCAACGAAGGAGTGGTTGCGTTTGATGCGATATACGACAAGGTCCAGGACGCGACGAACCAATCGCAGAAGGAGAAGCTGGAGCAGGACTTGAAGCGCGAGATTAAGAAGCTGCAGCGACTGCGGGACCAAATCAAGACGTGGATGGGCAGCAATGACATCAAGGACAAAAAGGCGTTAACGGAGCAGCGGAGGTTGATTGAGACGGAGATGGAGCGGTTCAAGGCCTGCGAAAAGGAGATGAAGACCAAGGCATACTCCAAGGAAGGTCTGACAAACTCCATGAAGCTAGATCCACGGGCGAAGGAGAAACAGGATACGTCTAACTTTATATCCAGCATGATCGAGGAGCTTGATCGGCAGATTGAGTCCATGGAAGCGGAGCAGGAGAACCTGCAAAGCACCATGAAGAAGGGCAAGAAGGATACAGCAAAGGCGGAGCGCATCTCGGACATTGAGCACCACATTGAGCGTCATAAGTGGCATCAAGGCAAGATGGAGACTATCCTGAGGATGGTGGAGAATGGTTCGCTAGCTCCGGAGGCTGTGAACAACCTTCAGGAAGACATTAAGTATTATGTTGAATCCAACCAAGATGTGGATTTCGCCGAGGACGAAGAATTGTACGAGGAGCTTAATTTGGATGACGAGGAGAACATTGAGAACTCGGGTCTGCTTGATTCCATGGAAAATGAGGCCGGTGGCTCCTCTTTGGAGGATCTCGCGGTGGACAACGCGTCCACTGCCTCCAACACCACCGCCACCGCCACTCCAGCCACTGGATCGACATCGTCAAAGGAGCCTGTCGCTTCTGCCAGCCCACTAACAAAGAACAAATCTTCAACGAACCTGACGCAACCGGCGTCTCCCGCTGCGGCGACGACGACGAACAACAGCATGAAGCCTGCTCCGATGCCGTCACGGGGAGACCTGAAGTATGCGTCGGCGGCGGCTTCTTCACAATCCACAGGACCAGTGCACCACCAACCAGCAGCTTCGATACCGGCGGGCCTACAGCCTCTGCCGCCACCACCGAAGCCCGCTGAACCAACACCCACAATGTCCAAACCAGTGACGGCTCCGACGGCGCCATGGGCAGAGAAGCTTGACAGCTTAAAAAAGGTATCGTCTGGTGACCAGGAGAAGTCATCCACTGCAACAGCTACAGAAGAGAGGGGTGGTCAGTCGCCGGCATCGAACAATGCAGTCGCAGCAGCAGCAGCTGCTTTAGTGCACTATTCGCTGCCACCCGGATTACAGGATCTGGTCAACTCGTTTGATGCCGCTCGAAAACGGATAGGAGCACCACCGCCAATCTCAAGTATAGCCAAACTTCTAGAGTCAGCATATTTGAATTGTCCCGATGCTACATTGGCCGATAAGCCCCAATATTACCACCCTCAGTCTCCATTCCCAACCCCCTCCTTCTACCCACACGACCCATTACCAGGGCTAGACGACCCACTAATATTGGCCAAAATGGACGTCGACACGCTCTTCTACATTTTCTACTACCGCCAGGGAACATATCAGCAGTACCTAGCGGCAAAGGAGCTCAAGAACCGATCGTGGCGATTCCACAAACGCTTTCTCACCTGGTTCCAACGCCACGAGGAACCAAAAGCTATCAACAGCGAGTATGAACAGGGCACCTACCGCTATTTCGATTTTGAAGGCCTCTGGCTCCAACGACGGAAGTCAAACTTCAAGTTTGAGTATAAATTCCTCGAAGACGAGATATAATACAATAAATCCCCTCACTACCTCTGCTCTTCATTAACTCTCACCACAAACAACTACCACTTCTTTAATTAGCATGTTATAGGTCTCCTGGGGCACGCCCCACGACATACTGGAGTCGTTTCGCTCGAAACTACGGGTAGTATGTTTTCCTTTTTATTCGTTGAATCTTACAGGGCCATAAGGTGCATGCAATCCTAACCCAGAACTGTTTTCTGGGGGCGCGCCCCAGACCCCCTGGCTCGCTTCGCTCGAAGTTATGGGTGATCAGTTTTTTTCTATTCGTTGAAGCCTCGCAGAGCCACGGGGGTGCAGGGGGCCAAACCTAATAAATGGAATAATCAATCAATCAATCAAACCCTGCAAACCTAATCTACAAGCGCTAGTGTTTTTTGAGGGTGCACTCCTAGGAATATGACCATCTCCGTGTAACTATGAAATTAATCAGAGGTAATTCAAGGATGGTGGAGATGTGCGTGCGGCTGGGACATAATTTAGTCCCAACAAACTGCATGACGTAACTTGTTAACGAGAATAGAATGGTAGAGGATAACGGTAACAAGGTTTCTGTGGCCTTCTGTTGCTTGGGGAATATGTGAGTTGACAGTATGTTTATTGTTCTATAAAATTGTGCTAATGGGACTGTGTTTAGTTGCCGATCGCCCATGGCTGAGTAAGCTTGAATGATAAGGTGGAAATTGATTGATTTGTACTAACGGAGTTTCGTGAAGGGCTATTTTTAAGCATCAGGTGCGGCAGCAAGGGTTGATGGACCATTTTGAGAAGATAGACTCCTTTGGAACTGGTGCGTACCACGCCGGAGATCCGCCAGACTCACGGTCTGCTCGAGAATGTCGTAAGAATGGAGTCGCTGTGGACCATAGAGCGCAGAAAATCCGACGTGAGCATTTTAGCGAGTTCGATTATATAATTGCCATGGATGAGGAGAACCTCGAAGATTTGGAAGATATGGCGCCAAAGAACTGCAGAGCCAAGGTCCACCTCTTTGGTGAATTCAGAACCGATAAGGCTTATAAAAAGATCATTTCCGACCCTTACTATGGTGGACCAAAGGGTTTCGAGACAAACTTTAAACAAATCACCCACTTCTCTCAGAACTTTATAGACCACATTGTCAAAAATCACGAATAGATTACACCCGATAGTTATTATAGCGTTTTTATTCTGTCCGATAAGAACCAAAAGCTGAGCCCTGCGACGCTCCACCGGATTAATGGTGTTGTTCTTTTCCAGAAAAGAACCAAAAGCATTAGCTCTGCGAGGCTAAAACGAATCACCATAGCGGCCGTCACTATGGCTCAAAGTGCTGCTCAAGCTTAAATCCCGAAATACACATACCTCGAGCGATGCTAGCTCGGAGATCTGAGAACATGCTCTTAGAAAACCAGTTATGGGCTGGGTTTGCAGGGGGCTGGCCCCCTGCACCCTCGTGGCTGTGCGAGGCTTCAACGAATAGAAAAACTGAACATTTTTTGACATTTAATCAGGTTTGCAGGGGGCCAGCCCCTGCACCCCGTGGCTCTGCGAGGCTCCAACGAATAGAAAAACTGAACACTACCCATAACTTCGAGCGAAGAGAGCCCAGGGGGTCTGGGGGCCTGCGCCCAGAAAACAATCGTGGGTTAGGTTTGCAGGGGGCTAGCCCCTGCACCCCCGTGGCTCTGCGAGGCTTTAACTAATAGAAAGGACATAACTCTGAGCGAAGCGGGTAACTCTCATGAGCAGTGTACATCCCGTAGGTATATTATGCCGATGGCAACTGGGTTGGTTTCATAAGAGGTTCGGTATCCATGCATGAGAGAGAGCATGTGATGTTTGTTAGATATTGATTTTGAGAGGGGCCGTCTCAACATACGCCGATAGAGATGAGAGCTCTGGTTTTAAGTCCCCTGCGGTCGGCGACGGTTGTACTTTCAAGGTGAATGTCACTCACTACAACAGGGTCCGTGAAGTGGGATTTTTGAGTGAGGGTATTGCAGCTTTTGTATCCTCCTGGTATGATTAGATAAGGGTTTGATTACGGTTGAGAGGAGGAGGGGGGCTAGGGGATACTGAGAAATTTATGGGTTGGCATCTATCGCACTTTCAACGCAAACCGTGCAATAAGGCCAAATTCATTGGCAGTTCGCTCAAGAACTACGTGCCGAAATTGAGGCCTGGATGTTCTTAAAAGGAACATTAATGTATTAAATGTTGGTAGTTAACTATGTGGAAGTCATGCCTAGCTATGTTTGGTTGGGTCATATGAAGAGTAGAACTTAGCCGGTTCCCATAGTCGTTTGATTAATCTCGGGCATTCCTTAGACCCAATTAGGCATCAAGATTAGAATCTTAAGAAATGGCAACTAGGTCTTTCATGGTTTCAAGAGTATTTGGGGTTGGTGCGTGCAAACACCAAACTGACTGTGACTTCTGCGATTCGTTCTATTCGATGAAGTCTCGCAGAGCCACGAGTCTGCAAAGGTCTAGCCCCTGCAAACCTAACCCACAAATAGTTCTCTGGGGGCAGGCTCCCTGACCCCCTGAGCTCGCTTCGCTCGAAGTCAAGGGTAATGTTCAGTTTTTTCTATTCGTTGAAGCCTCGCAGAGCCACGGGGGTGCAGGGGGCTGGCCCCCCTGCAAACCTAACCCAAATGTTTTCCTGGGGGCACGCCCCCAGACCCCCAGGGCTCGCTTCGCTCGAAGTTATGGGTAATGTTTCTTGTATTCGATGAAGCCTCGCAGAGCCACGGGGGTGCAGGGGGCTGGCCCCCTGCAAACCTAACCCACAAATAGTTTCTGGGGCTAGCAGAGAAAGGAGGGTGCCGGGGGTAGCGTTGTGTTGTAGATATAGCCAAAATTAATTTATAGCGGAGATTTTATATAGATCTAGGGATTTTAGAAGGCCTTGTTGATAGGGGATCTGACGACACGGCCCTTGTAGAACTCGACGGTGGCTGCGGCACGCTTGGCGACACCCTCTGGGGTGAACTCGAAGTTCTCGTAGACCTGCTTGTATGGGCCCGAGGCGCCGAACTGGTTGATGCCGAATTGCTCGTGCGAGTAGGCGGACCAGCCGGAGGTGGCCATGACCTCCACCGACAGGATGGGCACGTTGTCTGGCAACACGGACAGCTTGTACTCCTGCGACTGCTGGTTGAAGGTGAACCAGTCGGGCATGGACACGAGGCCGGCCTTGATGCCCTTGTCGGCCAGCACCTTGACGGCGTCGCGGGAGATGCCGACCTCGGAACCAGTGGACACGATGATCACGTCGGGCTTGTCGGCGGCAATCAAAGTGTACGCGCCCTTGCGCGCCTTCTCAATAGACGAGCCCTCAAGCTGGGGCAGACCCTGTCGGGAGAGGGCCAGGACGGATGGCGTGTGACGCGAGGTGATGGCCTGGTAGTAGGCGGCAGAGGCCTCGTTGCCGTCGGCTGGACGCCACACCTGGAGGTTGGGAATGGCACGGAGGTGGGCCAGGGTCTCGATAGGCTGATGGGTAGGACCATCCTCACCGAGACCAATGGAGTCGTGGGTGGCGACCCAGATGACCTGGTGGTGAGAAAGAGCAGCCAGACGAACAGCACCGGCAGCATAGGAAACAAAGTTCAGGAAGGTACCGCCATATGGGATAAAGCCGCCATAGGCAGCAATACCATTGAGAATGGCCCCCATGCCGTGCTCTCGAACACCAAATCTAATGTATCGGCCGGTGTAGTCGCCCAGACCAGTGTTGGGAGGTTGGAAGTCCACAGCATCCTTCCATCGGGTGAGGTTGGAGCCGGTCAAGTCGGCCGAGCCTCCGATGAGCTCTGGGAGAGCATCGTGGATCTTCGTGAGAACAATCTCCGAAAGTTTGCGCGACGCCACCGCGTCGTCGGAGGGACTATAAGTTGGGAGCGCCTTCTCCCAGCCGGCTGGGAGATCGCCCTTAATTCTTCTGGCGAGCTCGCCACCGAGGTCTGGATACTCCTTGGTGTAGTTCTGGAGGAGCTGGTTCCATTCGGCCTCCTTCTGCTCGCCCTCCTTGGCCTTCTCGGCGTAGAAGTCGTAGACCTCCTGGGGCACGTCGAAGGTCTTGGATGGGTCGAAGCCGAAGGCCTTCTTGACGCTCTCGATGTCGTCTGGCTTCAAGGGAGCGCCGTGCACGGTGTGGGTTCCGGCAAGTTTGGAACCGTAGCCAATAGTAGTAGTGACCTTGATGCAGGTAGGCTTGTCAGTCACCTTCTTGGCCTCCTCAATGGCCTTGGAGATGGAGTCCAGGTCGTTGTCACCGTCCGAGACGGTGAGCACGTGCCAGCCATAGGCCTCGAGACGCTTCATCACGTCCTCGGTGAAGGCGCAGTCGATGTTACCATCAATAGAAATGTGGTTGTCATCGTAGAAGGCGATGAGCTTACCAAGTTGGAGATGGCCAGCAAGAGAACAAGCCTCGGAGGCAACACCCTCCATCATGCAACCATCACCAAAGATGGTGTAGATGTAGTTGTCGACCACGTTGTAGTTGGGCTTGTTGAAGGTAGCAGCAAGCTGCTGTTCGGCAATAGCAAGACCCACGGCGTTGGAGATACCCTGACCAAGCGGACCAGTGGTGGTCTCAATGCCCGGCATGATGTTCTCCGGATGACCCGGGGTCTTGGAATGCAGCTGACGGAACTGCTTGAGATCGTCCATCGAAGGCTCCTCGTAGCCAAACAGATGCAACAAAGCATACTGAAGCATACAACCGTGACCGTTGGAAAGAATAAATCTATCTCGGTTGAACCACGCAGGGTTCTTTGGGTTGAAGTTCATGTAGTTCTTGAACAAAGCATGTGCCATTGGGGCAAGACCCATAGGCGCACCCGGATGTCCAGAGTTTGCCTTAGCCGTAGCATCAATCTAAAAAAAAAAAACGTTAGCATCTCTCTCCTCTTAATCACCATCACACCAGTTATAACCCCTGAACCCTCTTGCAGGGGGCCAGCCCCCTGCACCCCCGTGGCTCTGCGAGGCTTCAACGAATAATCTCACTCTCAAGCAAAGCAAGCCCAGAAAACCGGTTACTGGTTAGAATTGTACCTCTACGAGGCATCAACCAGTAGGAACAACTGAACACTAACCCAAACCTCGGCGAAGCCGACCCAGGGGGTCTGGGGGCGTGCCCCCAGAAAAACCCACTTCTGGGTTAGGATTGCAGGGGGCTGGCACCCCCGTAGCTCTGCGAGGCTTCAACGAATAGAATAATCTCACTCTCTCGCGAAGCGAGCCCCAGAAAACGGGCTACTGGTAAGGATTGCACCGCTACGAGCAATCAACCAGTAGAAACAATTGAACACTAACCCAAAGCTCGGCGAAGCCGACCCAGGGGGTCTGGGGGCGTGCCCCCAGAAACCAGTTCTGAGTTAGCTAAGCTCTGCGAGGCTTCAAGGAATGAAAACAATTGGAAATATCCCAAACCTCGGCGAAGCCGACCCAGGAGGCCTGGGGGCGTGCCCCCAGAAACCAGTTCTGGGTTAGGATACTTCAACGAAATAGAAACAATTGAACACTAACCCAAAGCTCGGCGAAGCCGACCCAGGGGGTCTGGGGGCATGCCCCCAGAAACCAGTTCTGAGTTAGCTAAGCTCTGCGAGGCTTCAAGGAATGAAAACAATTGAACACTAACCCAAAGCTCGGCGAAGCCGACCCAGGGGGTCTGGGGGCGTGCCCCCAGAAACCAGTTTAGCATGTACATTTGAACATTAGCCCGAAGCCTCGAGCGAAGCGAGCCCAGGGGGTCTGGGGGCGTGTCCCCAGAAACCAGTTGAGCAAATACAATTGACCGAAGCCTAGGAGCGAACCGAGCCCAGGGGTATCACCTGTGTGGGTTAAGCTTGCTGAGCACGAGAATAATTCGGAAGGGGGAGGGGGGTGGTTTGGGTGGGGGCGGAGATGAGCGGAGCAATGCAATGGGCACGAAAAAACGTGGGTGTGTTCGAGGGAACCGTGCAAAGCTCCGAGGGGGGACGTGGGGTGGCGTTTGCCTCGATGAAAAAAAAAGTAGCAAATGGCCACAATTCGGGGTTTTGAGGGAATTGTCTCGAGGGGTGTGATGGTTAGCGGGTGGTGGTACTTACAGCCAGCACACGGATGGTGTTGATGGCCTTTGTGTCGATATCACTGTATTTTGGTGCCATGGTTGGTTGTTTATGTCACTTCACGGTGGTGGAAAAAGCGTTCGGCGCGAGCCCCGCCCTTTATATACGCCACCCTGGCGATGACTAACGTAATGCAGCAGGTTCTGTCGGCTTCTCGGCTTCGGCCGGGTAACCCCCAACCTTGACCCCCATTTTTCCGCGCTCGTCGGATTAACACGGTTAAATAGCGCCCCAACAACGAGCGGGTCGCGTTCAGCCGACGGCCACGGCAAGATGAAATTTCACCACGGTCTGGACCAACGCACCGGCCGACCACGATTATGTAACAATTAGCAAAGCTAGTCGCCACGCTGGCAGCTCCTGAATCGAATCGGCACATCCTGCTGTACTGGGTGGACCCGCTAGCTAGTCTCGCTTACCCGTTTGGTCACTCCCGCAACCTCTGCACCCGTTGCCGAAACCGGGAGAATTCCCGCTTATCTTTCACCGATGCCTTTTGCAGGGGGCCAGCCCCTGCACCCCCGTGGCTCTGCGAGGCTTCATCGAATAGATTAATTAATTAAACCACTGTGCCCGAATCTCGAGCGAAACGAGCTCTGGGGGTCTGGGGGCTGGCCCCCAGAAAGCAACTACTGGGTTAGGATTTGCAGGGGGCCAGCCCCCTGCACCCCCGTGGCTCTGCGAGGCTCCATCGAATAGATTGATTAAAACACTGTCCCCCTAGCCTCGAGCGAAGCGAGCCCTGCGGGTCTGGGGGCTGGGCCCCAGAAAACAACTACTGTGCTAGGATTACAGTTTCTGGGTTAGGATTCAGGGAGGTGAGAAAGCAAATTGCACCGACTATTTCGGGAAAGCCGATCGGGGTCTGGGGCGTGTTTTTAGCAAACCACTCGAGCTCTACGATCGGGACGACTGATTGTGAGGACATGAACAGTTCTTATGCAAAAGAACTCTTGCGGAAGACCAACAATTGACAACATTGGAGGCGATTGTAAGATGATCGAAGGAATGTAATAGACCATATCGCCGACGATCGGCATATGGACAGGTGAAATTTCACCTCGCGCAACGCAGCCGAAGCTGCTACAGATTTAAATTATTGAACGAATCATTTTAGGCTTCAATTATGAGCCTAAATCAGCAGTGTAATATAACTCGTGATACGGGCTTCCCGGGACTCGGCACCTGCGGACATTGGGGGGTCTGGGGGCTGGCGCCTGGCCCCAAGATTCGAGCGAAACGAGCTCAGGGATCTGGGGGAGTGCCTCCAGAAAACGGCTCTGGGTTAGAATTGCAGGGGTTGGTCCCTCCGTGTACTACCTTGCTCTGTGGGGCCACAACGAATAGAAAGGGGGTGCAGGGGGCTGGCCCCCTGCAAACCTAACCCATAAAGTTTTCTGGGGGCACGCCCCCAGACCCCCAGGGCTCGCTTCGCTCGAAGTTATGAGTAATGTTCAGTTTTCCTATTCGTTGAAGCCTCGCAGAGCCACGGGGGTGCAGGGGGCTGGCCCCCTGCAAATCCTAACCCAATAGCTCTTGTCCGGGGGCACGCCCCCAGAAAAATATGTTGCCGATTAGTTAGGATGAAGGATGCAAGAGGTCAGGACTCGGGGTAGTTACTGAAGAATAAAATACGGAAGATGGCTTGTCTGTAACGTTTTTTTTTTTTTTTTTTTTTATACGAGACCTCTGTGTGAAATGCTGAAGTTATATTCTCCCTAGTTTTATCGTTCTCAAGGCTCTTATCTATTTGAGAGAATCTCGATTTGCCTGGATTGCGAGTTTTTTGATGAATCTTCTAAAGTTGATTTTTGGCATGGTTTTATGGGACAGTGTTCAAAGGAAGGCGTATCAACATTTATAGGTCCGCAAGTTCTTTTTAATGAAAGAGCCGAAAAAAGTACTCCTCTGGAGGTACCATTGTGCGTTTCGCTTCACGAAGTCACGCTCACCCATGGCCTCGAGCGAAGCGAGCCCTGGGGTCTGGGGGCGTTCCCCCAGGAACCACTATACTGGGGTTAGATTTGCAGGGTGGCCATGTTATGTTCTCGACTCAGAATCAATAGGGCTGTTAAGCATCGCAAAATGCTGTAACTGGCGCAAAAATTCGGAAAAGCGGGCTCAGGGGGGATTTCCAGTAAACTCGTGCTAATGGATAGTGAAAAGGATAATTGAGTTGACAGTTCATCGAACACAGTCTGATAGACATTGACAGTTCATCTAACACAGCCTGATAGACTTGCCCTAAACTGCAGAAACGTGATTATTTCTTCAGAATAAATTCAGAATTTCGTTCAGCACATTTTGAACTGGAAAACATAACCAAGAAACGTTGCTATCCACGGGGATGCATGGAGCTTCCCCCTGAAAATCCTAACCTAGAACTAGAACTGTGCTTTTCTTTGACTAGAAAACATAACCAAGAAACGCCACCTGGTTTAACCTGTTTACTTCCTAGCGACACGCCCTGAAACTCCAGGGTCCAGTTCGCGCATTATGGATACATTCCTTGCTTTTGGTTTACGTTTGGCGGATTGTTTCAAGTTTTTTAAAAGAATAAATTATACTCAACAATCTTTAGCCTCGCAGTTCCAATGATTTGGTTCTTCTTTAAGAGTACAACAAGGGCACCAGCAGCAGCCCAGCAACTGATTCCGTCTCTGGCTATATAAAGAATAGAACATACTCGACGAGCTGCAGCCTCGCAGAGCCAAGTTTTTGGTTCTTTTTTAAAAAGAACAAAACCGATACAAGTTGTAGCCTCACAGTTATTCTTGGTTTCCATCTTAAAATAAGACTATGGTTCAAAGAGCGCCTCTCAGAGCTAATGTTTTTGGTTCTTTTTTTAAAAAGAACAAACACGTTCAGTGAGAAGTGTATCCTGGCAGAACACATGCTTCTGGAAAAGAGGTAAACTTGTTCAACTAATTATAGCTCGGATTGACAGAGTCGAAACCGGTGACCTTTAAACCTCCTACCCGAGACTCGGGCTAGAAATAAATCCGTCAACCATGCAGAAAATACAATCAACCCGAGTGAAACAGCAGAACATATCTGAAACCGTGGACTATATCCATACACACAGATGCGCCGGGTCGTCAAACCTTAATTTGAGTACTCGCTACCTGGTCTAAGTTTAGCAACTCACCCTCAAACTATTAATACAAAGCGATTTCCCCTTTCCACCACACACATCTGGAAACAACATTGAACCACATACGTCTCCCAGTCCTTTCCTCCTCAATCCTCTCCCCACCATCTAGATCCTAAGATGGCAACACTTGGCAGACATGTGCCCAGACCCCCAGAGTTGGCTTCGCCGAGGTTGACCGAACTTAACCAGGTTACTGGGAACAAAGACCACCGTTTTCGCCTTTCTCGAAAACACCACTCGTCAACTTGTATACTATAAATCTGAGTAGGAAGTTTCTACTCCTTGTTGAGGTGACAAAGCTGTTGTTGATTGCTGAAGTACGTTACACTTTTAACCTCTTTAAAGCAAAACATCGCCTTTCCTAATACCTCGGTGCTGCTGTATCTTCTGCTATTTTTAGAAAAGAACCAAGAATATTGGCTCTGCGACGCTACGCCCATTGGAACTAGTTCTCCTTATGTTGCCTCTACGGGATTACAATTATTGGACCCCTTTTGTCCTTTTTTAAAAAAGAACCAGAGGCATTGGCCCTGCGGGGCTACGACTTACTGGATCCGTTTTCGTTGTTTCGAAAGGGCGAAAAACAACCCATGAAATGTGCTCATAACAAGGGGTCACCATCCCCATAATCCGCGAAGTGGACCCAGGGGGTCTGGAGGCGTGCCTCCAGATAACAACAGCTCAAGTGGTTTTTAGCCAAATATTGGCTCTACGATACTACAGTAGTTGTGCTTTTTTAAAAAAAGAACCAAAAGCAGTACCCCTGCGAGGCTGCAACTCACTCGATAGCCTTTCGAAAGAACCAAAGACAGCCCCTGGGTATATTTTCAAACAAGGAATCAGCATCCCATAATCCGCGAAGCGGACCAGAGGGTCTGGGGGCGTGCCCCCAGAAAACCGCACCTCCAGTGGCTTGTGGTAAAGCATTGACACTGCGATACTACAGCCCGAGTCTGGTTTGTTCTTTTTAAATGAACCAGAGTAGCTCTGAGAGGCTACAACTCGCTAAATCTGCTTTGCGCTTTTCAAAACCAACGCGTTTCAAACAAGAAATCATCCATAATCCGCGAAGCGGACCCAGGGGGTCTGGGGGGTGCCCCCAGAAAAACACGACATACAATAAATCTGTGAATCGTTGTGGAGGGGTTAAGGTGTCTATTAAATATCGTCACATCATTATGAGTCTTCTACTTTATACTTGTCGTCGAACGGGCTGGACCTGCCATTGCCGTTGTTCGTTCGTTGTTGCTGTTGCTGTTGTTGGTTGTTGCTATTGTTTTGAGCGTAGAGGTACGCTTCTATGGGTATGTCGTCAACGACGTAGTCTGCGGATGAGTCGCGGTTAGTGGTCTCGTTTCTGAGTCTGGACTGTCTGTCTGTGGACGAGCCGAGGGTTTCGTCGGTTTGGTTCTTTTCTATCACGAACGGCAGGTCGTATCCGGAGTTGTTTTTGCCGCTGGAGTTGGAGTTGACGTTGGACTGCACGTCGTGGAAGGTTTCATTGTCGCTGTCCTCGTCGTCTGACGCTTCCTCGGAGATCATGTCCTTCTGTAATCCCACGGGTCCCGTTTTCTTGCCTATTCGAATGCTATGTGCGTTTGCCCGCTGCGAGTTGATAGCCTGTGCATTTCCGTACTGCACGGTCTTGGGGTTGTTGACCGCCATGGCGGTGGCGTATTGTGGCTGTTCTTCACCGTCGTTGTCCTTGTCCTTGCCAATGTCGACCAGGTTGGGCTTGACATTAACAGCTGTCATCATTGCCGCGGAGATCTCGGCTGTCGAGCCTCTATAGTTTGTCGTGGCTATCGAGGACCTCGACATCTGCGAATGGCGCAATATGTCGTCGGCAGAGAAGGTCTGTGAGTACTGGTTGATGTCCGGTACCGGCGGAGCGTCGCTGTCAGTGCGATTGGTCACACCGGGTATATATGCGATAGGAATAATGTTCGAGCCCCGGGTCATGGACGTGTTGACCGAAGACAGAGTGGCCGAGGACATTCTTGAGCCACCACCACCGCCACCATCGCTCTTTTCTGATGCAGCTGCCGCCTCGGCAGCTCGTTCAGCAGCCTCCTCCTCCCGCCTCCGCTTGGCCTTCTCAGAAAACACGTAGCGCCATAGCAGAAAGCCAATCACTGCAGCCACAACTACCACACCAGCCACTACGCCACCGGCTATCGCCCCCTTGTTTACGCTCGGACTGTCGCTGTCGCTATCACTCCCAGTGCTCTTCTTCTGACAAATCCCCTCGGCACACGCGTCACACGTCTGCGTCGTCAAAGTACACTCCTCCCCGTCAGGACATGCTGGACACTTCGGAGTCTCCGTGCACTTCTTGCACCCCCGTCGCTCCAAGTAAAACTCATACAGTCCGCCACGGTTCATGTCGTGATGTGCACTCCCAACCGCCCCCTTCCTTTATATATTTAGGGGGCACACGGTATTTTTTTTCCTAATTACGCCTCACGCGCCCCGCGCGCACATTTTTTATTCCTAAAACCCTTACCCACCTCGACCCCCTATTTTCAGCAACAACAACAACAACACCATTAACCACGTGTACCTCTCCAACAGTCCAGCAGTTGACAAAATCACAGAAGACAAAGGCTCACAAGCAGGTTCACAATCTCTGTCGACTGTCGTAATCTGCTTCCAGTGCAGCAGCTAGGGGTAAAACCACGGCCAGATCTGGTCGGCCGTTGGCGCAGATCCTTTGAAACATATCTGAAACACGCATATTACCTCCCATGCACTGGCCTTGTCCATCCGGGGTCGGAAATCTAAAATCAATATTTTTTCTACAATCAGACCAATTTTTTCACCACATATCCCAACCCTCTGGTAGATGTTTGTTTAATTTCTAGTTTTGGGTTGATTTTTTGGGGGCACGCCCCCAAACCCCCAGGGTCGGCTTCGCCGAGGGTTGGGTACGGAATAACCTTTAGTATTAGCTGGCACGTGTATTCGTAGGTAAAAAAGTCGGCTTCGCCGATGGTGGGCATCAAATGGCCTGGATGTACAACTGATTTTGCTTCTTTTCCAGGAGGACTTCTATAGACCAAGTTGCGGCTGTATAGCCTGTGAAGAGTTACTTTTTTTGAAAAGGGATTTATAGCCAGATCAATTATGACATCTTTTAATCCGAAGCAAAGATAATATGACATTGTTAATTTGCTTATTGCAATAATGAATGGATACAATGACAGGTATATAATGGATCTAAAACATGATTAGGTTTTGGTAGATGAATTTGTTTGAAGTAAAAAGGTACACTATTTCATAGTCAAACATGCTCTAACACATCTCACACATTTAAATACCACCCAAAAAACACTTTTATTTGCCTTTTCTAAACCAAATTCATTCCACCGCTCTTAACCATCTCCAAACATTCCTTATCTAAAACCACTCCCATGGCTCTCAGAGACTTCAACAAACAAACCATTCCCCATAACCTCGGGCGAAGCGAGCCCAGGGGGTCTGGGGACGTGCCCCCAGAAAACAGTTCTGGGTTAGGTTTTGCAGGGGGCCAGCCCCCTGCACCCCCGTGGCTCTGCGAGGCTACAACGAATAGAAATAAGAAAACATTACCCATAACTTCGAGAGAAGCGAGCTCTGGGGGTCTGAGGGCATGCCAACAGAAATACACTACTGGGTTAGGATTGCAGGGTGCTGGCCCCCTACACCCCCGTGGCTCTGCGAGGCTTCATGTAACACTACCCATAGCCTCGAGCGAAGCGAGCCTTGGGGGTCTGGGGGCGTGCCCCCAGAAAACACTACTTCTGGATTAGGATTGCAGGGGGCCAGCCCCTTGCACCCCCGTGGCTCTGCGAGGCTTCAACGAATAGAAAAAATTTAACAGTACCCATAACTTCGAGCGAAGCGAGCCCTGGGGGTCTGAAATCTAGTTCCGGGTTAGGATTGCAGGGGCTGTGAGGCTTCAACAAATAGAATTACTACCCATAGACTCGAGCGAAGCGAGCCCAGGGGGTCTGGGGGCGTGCCCCCAGAAAAAAATCGTGGACTA
>JAJMDO010000181.1:0-21255 GCA_030573635.1 Blastobotrys ciferrii
CCCAATTCTTTGAGTTTGTATATTAAGAGCAGCTAACCCTCTTGAGCTAATGTTTGGTTGCTGTTCCGATCCTTTTATTAAGTTTTGAAGGGGGCTAGCTCCCTGCACCCCCATGGCCCTGCGAGGCTTCAACGAGTAGAAAGACTATCCACTACCCATACCCATAACCTCAAGCGAAGCGAGCCCAGGGAGACTTGGGGCGTGCCCCCAGAAACACACTACTAGGTTAGTATTTCAGGGACCAGCCCCCTGCACCCCCGTGGCTCTGCGAGGTTTCAACGAATAGAAAGACTAATCCACTGCCCATAAGCTCGAGCGCGGCGAGCCCTGGGGGTCTGGGGGCGTGCCCCCAGAAAACCATTACTGGGTTAGGTTTGCAGAGGGCTATCAGGTGTCGTTAATTTGTTTTTTGGTGCAACTCAGCAGTGGCTATGCCTCACAGAGCAAGTGTTTTAGTTCGTTTGGAAAGGGACAATAATCAACAAAGATCATAGAAATTGGCTTAAAGTAGCTGAAATTCCTTTAGTCTTTTTAACTTGTCGAACAGTAGCAGGGGGATGGCGTCTCTTTTTTAACTCTTCAGGCTCATTTTGTATGCGGAGATAGCCACAAGCCTCTTTGCCTTTTGCCTTGCGTTTCCAGGAGCGTTCGGCCATAATGAGGTCCAAAATAAGGGTCCTGTGCTTTGGTCTAATCTTCCAACCATAGTCGGTTTCCATTGCTCGTAATCGAAGGTAGAGTTCTGCTAGAGACTTTTTATGACCACGGAGTTTGAGGCATGTGTTCGCATCTTCGCCAACCAGTCGGTTTGATGCAAGCTTTGAATCTGACAAGCTCTGACCCTCAACGTAAATGATATTCGACCTCAGGAGGTTAACGAAGGACATGTTGTCTTTTCCAGCCACACGCCCGTTCAGTCGGAGTATTCGTAGTCGCGTCCATTGGTTCTTGGTAGCAATAGACCAAGACCGCAATATACTGTCAGAAATTGGGCTCCCTGGGGAAGACGTTGACACATCTAAGCCTTCCAGCTTCCTTAAACTCATGACATCGAGATATGTCTGATCTGTGAGCTCCACTTCCGAGAGATCAAGCAAAACAAGATTCTCAAACTGGAGAGCGTTGAGGCTCGAAACCAACGAACCTATGGACACCTGTGGAGAAACAAACTCAATCCTCTGACTAGGACGAAATGAATAGCTTAATAAATAGCCTCTCCGAATGGAGTCATTCTCACTATGATGATGGCATTGAAAATCTCGCTCCCTGGAAAACGCCTCTGCAAATTTAGCAAACTCACCAAACGAATCACGGCCCAACAAACATATGGAGCGCCACACAAAGTCACATGCTCCCTTCCATGGACTCAATTTCAGCGCCTCAACACTCATCAGATGCGAATTTCGAGCAGCAGTCTCCCCACAGACCATTCGCAACGATTTGGCTCCCTTCACACCCTGCCGGGACAGCGCATGCTCTATAAAACGCTCTTCAGCGTCTACTGGAAACTCATTCTGCCAAAAACGCGGCTTGTAACTGGTATCAACCTGGCACAGGTCATTCTGTCCATGTCGAACCGGTCCGTCCATGAAGGGTGTAACTGCGCGCGTGTCGAACGCGCCTTATCGTCTGTGTCTACTCCTGGGTTAGGTTGCAGGGGGCTGGCCCCCTGCACCCCGTGGCTCTGCGAGGCTTCAACGAATAGAAATAATAAACCATTTGACATTTAATCAGTTTATTATAAAAGAAAGAATAAACCACTGCCCATAACTTCGAGCGAAGCGAGCCCAGGGGGTCTGGGGGCGTGCCCCCAGAAAAGACACGTCTGGGTTAGGTTAGCAGGGGGCCAGCCCCCTGCACCCCCGTGGCTCTGCGAGGCTTCAACGAATAGAAAGAATATAAACCACTACCCATAGCCTCGAGCGAAGCGAGCCCAGGGGGTCTGGGGCGTGCCCCCAGAAAACTACTACTGGGTTCGGTTTGCCGGGGGCAGCCCCTGCACCCCCGTGGCTCTGCGAGGCTTCAACGAGTAGAAAGACTGATCCACTACCCATAACCTCGAGCGAAGCGAGCTCAGGGGGTCTGGGGGCATGCCCCCAGAAATAAAACCAGCTAGCTGCGGAATTTTTTTCAAGATCCTACATCTGAATCATGTCGATCTTTCCTCGATTCGCCTTGATAAGATTGATAACTTTAATCTACGATGAAGGTCAAAGTTCGTACCTTTTGAATAGCGTTGCTAATAACACAAGCTTTCTTCATACTATTGTGATTTGGCCCTCTTCAACGGCGTCGATTTGACCTAGCCCTAGCTTTGCGAATCGACCAAAACGGGGAAGCCACGGCTTCCTACCACCGCCACAGACAGTGTGAATACTCCAATGTATTCAGAAGCTTGTTTTATGCTAACATGCCACTGCTGCGTGTGTTTATCCGGAGTGTAGATTCTCATAACGAATTCTGTATAATCTGTTCCGTGTCCGTGGTAAATTAATTCCCGAGGTCACGTGATTTTCCGAGATTTTCACACCTGCCCGGTGCTAGTAAATTTACCGGCTTACAAATATGCATATCGTGCAGTGATTTTTAATCAACTGGCAGGACCCATCTACAGATTTACCATGGACACTCTTGCGCCTTTCACAGCGAAGAAGCGTGTTCATCATACATGGGCAAAGACATTTACATGTCGCCCAGCAAGATATTTGCAGCCCAGCACACTGGAGGAGATTCGAGCGATGGTTGTGGAAGCTGGGAAACAGGAGCAAAGCATTATGCTGACGGGATCTGGACACTCGCCATCTAATATGACCATGACGAATAAGGGCTGGGTGGTGAACTTGGACAAGTTCAACCGGGTGATTGATGTGAAGCCTGACTCAAGTGGGAAGTTCACTGATGTGACGGTTGAAGCGGGTATGCGGGTTTACGAGCTCAATAATTACCTAGCAAAGAGAGGGCTCTGTATCCAGAATCTGGGCTCTATTTCTGATCAGTCGATGGCAGGGATCATTGCCACCGGAACTCACGGGTCCAGCGCTTACCACGGGCTGGTCTCGGAGCAAATTGTGGATCTGTCTATCATGGTGGCGTCGGGTGAAGTGATCAAATGTTCAACTGACGAGAATACCAACTTGTTTAGAGCCGGATTATTGTCGTTGGGCAAGTTGGGTATAATTACGCACGTCACTATTCGAACGGTGCCCACATATACCCTGGAGCTGGTCACCGAGGTTGTTTCATTTGAAAAGTTCATCAAGGACATGTGGGATACCGTCTGGACCCAGCATGAATTTGTTCGCGGTTGGTGGTATCCCTATGCTGACAAGATTGTATTAACCTATGCCAACAAGTCTGAAAAACCAGCTGAAGAAATTCATCGTGTCTTTGATACGGGTGTCATGCGGGCGTTGTATCAGTTCCTTCTCTTGGTTTCAGTTAAAGTTGCTCCTTTTATCACTCCCTGGATTGAGCGATTCTTCTTCAAGTACCAGTTCCAAGAGGGTGTATCAAGGGGACAGGTGTATGAATCAGTCCAGGGACACAATATGGATTGTTTGTTCTCCCAGTTTGTTAATGAGTGGGCTTTGCCATTGAACAATGGTGTAGACGTTTTGAAGCAATTGAACAACACTGTTCAAACTGCATCCGAGAACAACGAGTTTTATGTGCATTCACCAATCGAGGTTCGTATCACTAACGCCACGTCGAACCCCGACAAGACTATTCCAGAATATGGTTCGATCCCCGGTAATAACCTCCGCCCTCTATTGGATAACACCCCAGTGCTACCATATGCCCCACCTGAAAAGGTGACTAATGACAACCTGACGCTTTATCTCAACGCGACTGTGTATCGGCCCTTTGGTTTCAACGCCACAATCAAACAATGGTACACCAAGTTTGAAGAAACCGTTATTGAGGCAGGTGGAAAACCCCATTGGGCTAAAAACTTCCGTGGACCGGAGGTTAAAAATAACGAAACCAAGAAGCTTACCCGAGATGAGCGTGCTGCGGGTATGAATGGTATCAAGCCACTGATGGAACAATGGTATGGTGAGGACCTGAAACTCTGGAAATCGCTACGACGACAATATGACCCTAATGGAGTATTCTCTCCTCCGGATAATGACTGGGCTGTCAAGAACGGCCTTGCTGATGATTAGATATATAGATTGAAATTGTTACTGACCTCTGGCTGTATTATTCTTATTTATTCTCGGAGAGGAGCAAGGGCATTAACTTTGCTTAGCCCCCTGCAATCCTAACTCAGAACTGGTTTTCTGGGGGCACGCCCCCAGACCCCGCGGGCTCGCTTCGCTCGAGACTCTGGGTATGTTTCTACTCTTTCTACTCGTTGGAGCCTCGCAGAGCCCTGGGGGTGCAGTAGGGAATCCTAACCAGAACTGGTTTTCTGAGTTCGATGTTGCAAGCACGGCTGATTAATCCCACAGTATCGATTCGTAAAGGACCGTATATGGAGCATAATAGCTATAGTGTTGTAAGGGCTGGCCCCCTGCAATCTTAATCCAGTTGTTGTTTTCTGGGGGCACGCCCCCAGACCCCCTGGGCTCGCTTCGCTCGAAGCGTTGGGTTGCGTTCCGTTCATTCTAATCGGTGAAACCTCGCAGAGCCATGGGGGTGCAGGGGGCCAGCCCCCTGCAAACCTAACCCAGGTGTGGTTTTCTGGGGGCAGGCCCCCAGACCCCCGTGGCTCGCTTCGCTCGAGGTTATGTGTAGTGGTTTCTTCTTTCTATTCGTTGTAGCCTCGCAGAGCCACGGTGGTGTAGGGGGCTGGTCCCCTGCAATTACCCAGCAATGATTTCTGGAGCCACGCCCCCAGTGTTAACTCTGAAAGTTCTTTTACGGTGATAAAATAGTTTCTGTGTAAACACCGCACTTGGATTATTAATAGCCTTCGAATGTGCGGCGATAAGTTCGTGGCGGGGGCTTAACTCCGCACACCCCGAAGACGCCTGAGATGGATCATGATTATATAAATTAGGGCCGATTCCTGAGATTTAGTCGGTAGAAAAGTAAAGCAGAATGAAAAAGGTTTTAGGAGTTATTGGAGCCACTGGGCAACAAGGCGGATCGGTTGTTGACTTTGTGTTGAATGACCCTCAGTTAAAAGACCAATACATTGTTCGCGCGTTCACTCGCGATACTTCTAAACCCTCTGCGAAGGCGTTGGCTGACAAAGGCTGTGAAGTTGTTCAGGGAGATGCAGAAGATCCAGTTAGCCTTCAAAAGGGATTGGTAGGTGTGCATTCCTTGTTTTTCATGACAGCTTTGATGCCCGGAGCAAAGGTCACTGAATACGATGTTGGTAAAGGCATTGCTGATGCAGCTGTGAAGGCAGGCACTCAATATTTAATTTTCAGCACATTGCCCTATGCAGAGCGAATTTCAAAGGGCAAACAACCTGTTCCACACTTTGACGACAAGGCAAAAGTGGAAGAATACATCCGCTCTCTTCCAGTGAAGAGCAGCTTTTACAGTCCGGGGTTTTTCATGCAAAACTTTCTCACAGCTATGACCCCTAGACCCCTACCTGACGGTACCTTGGCATTCCAATGTACCCAGAATGGCAACACTAAGATTCCAATGATAGATGTTGTTAAGGACACAGGTAATTATGTGGGTGCCATTTTGGCACAGCCAGAAAAGTACAACGGAAAAGTATCATTCGGTGCTTCTGAGTATACCAGCTTTGAAGAAGTGGCAAAGACAATGTCAAAGGTTTACGGTAAACAAGTAAACTACCAACAAGTTCAAAAGAAGGATTACCTTACCTTCCTCCCTGAAGCAGCGAGAAGCGACCTTATCTCCATGTTCAACTACTATGACAACTTTGGATACAACGGACCAAATACTGATGCAACGTTCAACGAAATTGACAAGTCTCCACGTGTACCAGTCACATCCTTGACCGACTTTCTCAAAAATAACCCTCTCACATCATAAGACAAAAAAAATATATCAATAGTACACACTAGTCTCTATCTATTTTAATCCATCTCTTCAAAACCTGTTTTGGATTAGGCTTTGCAAGGGGCTAGTCCCTGCACCCCCGTGACTCTGCGAGGCTTCGACGAATAGAAAGAAACGAACACTACCCATAACCTCGCGAAGCGAGCCCAGGGAGTCTGGGGGCATGCCCCCAGAAACCAATACCTGGTCAGGGTTTTGCAGGGGGCCAGCCCCCTGCACCCCCGTGGCTCTGCGAGGCTTCATTCGAATAGAAGTAGAAACCACTACCCCTAACCTTGAGCGAAGCGAGCCCTGGGGGTCTAGGGGCCTGCCCCCAGAAATATCTGTTCCGGGTTAGGTTTGCAGGGGGCCAGCCCCCTGCACCCCCGTGGCTCTGCGAGGCTTCACCGAACACAACCCGAACCTCGGCGAAGCCGACCCCGGGGGTCTGGGGGCATGCCCCCAGGAACCTGGGTTAGGTTTTTCAGCCACCTCCTGAAGTGGCTGTGCATAAGAAACTGTGGCGTTGTGTTAAGCTATGTGTTATTACTTGAGGAGGAGGGCGGCCGCCATATTCGTACTGTCTTGTCGTCGCCGGCGGATGCAAACATGGCGACTTCGGTGGGCGACCACTTTACGCAGTTCACTGTGCCTTGGTGGCCCGGCAGGGTCTCGATCAGCTCCGAGCTGTCGCGCTTCCAGATGTATATGTGATTGTCCTGGCTGCCGGACAGGATGTAGTTCTCGTGCGGGCCGCCGAAACACGACCGAATGACAAACTCGCGTTGTAGCTGACCCACGTATTTGCGCACAATGCGGTAGGTCTCCAAATCCCACAAATGCACCTCCTCCGGCTTCACGTTGATCAGGGCATACCGCGAGTCTTTCGACACGCTGATCGAGGTCAAGGTCTTGTCGACCTTCATTTCGCAGATCTTTGCATACGTCGCCAAGTCAAAGAAATGTATGATGTTGTCGTTGCAGATGACGATCAATTGAGAGCCATCTGGTGTGATGGCCATGTTCATCACACGAACCGGCGGCCAACTATACAGCTTCTGGCCCCGTGTGTTCCATAAACATAGCTTCTTGTCCGGAGAACCGGTCACAAACATGTCTCCATCCGGAAGCCACGCGCACGCACCCACCACATCGGTGTGCTCGCTGATGGTGCGCTTATGCTCCCCCGTATACGGGTCCCAGACCATCACCGTGTAGTCCTGCGAGGACGTGAGCATGAGACTGTCGTCGGGCGACCAACATAAATACACCACACCCCCCGTGTGGCCCTCTAGAATGCTCTGAATGGCGAACCCCTGCTCAACGTCCCATACAATCACCGTCCGGTCCGCCGACGACGACGCAAGATAGCGCCCATCGTGCGAGAACTCCAGATACCACACCTCGTCTCCATGCGCGTCTAGCACGCGTGCGGCTTCCGTCGGGAACCCGCTCCGATCTGCCTCATAGTCCTTATATAAGGAGAAGCCCTCCCCGCCATCGCTTTCCAGCCAGTATCGGGCGTCCTCCACCTGTTTCTTCCGCGCCTGTGCTAGCAGCGTCGCCAGCCTATGAGGTGGCAATACTACATTAGGCGCCATGCACTCCTGTAACGCATTCAGCAGCTCACGACGTGCCTCGTCCGTGTCGTGCCAGTATGGAAGCGCCTCCCGTAGGTCCTCAGTCGACCCACAGGCCATCAGATTGGCCAATGCATGCAAATCCTCCGCATCGTCGCACAGCGGCCGCACCCGCTGCCGCAGAACCTTCATCGCCTCCCGCTTGTCCCCTAACCCATTCGAGAGCGTCTCCAGATACTCCTGTCTTCGGATCTGGAACTTCATCGACCGCATCACGTGACCCAGCCCATCCAACCCGTCCAATGCCTCCTCGGCGGCGGTCCACCGGCCGTTGAGAATGGCCTCGCGGAACACCCGCACGGCCACGGTCTCAATCATGCACCCGGACTGGTCCTCCAGCTGAGCGGCAACAGCCTCGTACCCCAGATCGTACATCGCCTGTATCACCAGCCGCGTCACCTCACCACGATCGAACCCATGGTACGTCGTCGTCATCTGCTGCTGCTGTTGTTCTTCGTCTTGTTGCGTCTGTGAGTGTGGCGGAACTGTCATCATCCGTCGCTTGTGCCCCTGCTGCCGTTCGTCTTCGTCCGATCCCCGTCGCTTTCTACCTGCTGCCGTCGTCGTCGTTGTCGTGATGGTCTCAATAAAGCGTCCCGCTATTGTTAGTCCTCCACACCACACGACCTTGCTTTATCTCCCAATCCCCGCCACTACTCTACTCTATCCCCTGCGGCTCATGCATACATGCATTCCCACCGAACGAGACCCCACAAAATTAATTGCAGGGGGCCAGCCCCCTGCACCCCCGTGGCTCTGCGAGGCTTCATCGAATAGAAGGAAAAAACCACTACCCATAGCCTCGAGCGAAGCGAGCCCTGGGGGTCTGGGGGCGTGCCCCCAGAAACACTACTTCTGGGTTAGGGTTTGCAGGGGGCCAGCCCCCTGCACCCCCGTGGCTCTGCGAGGCTTCATCGAATACAAGAAGGAAACACGGCCCATATCTTCGAGCGAAGCGAGCCCTGGGGGTCTGGGGGCATGTCCCCAGAAAGCTACACCTGCACCCTGCACCCCCGTGGCTCTGCGAGGTTTCAAGGAGTAGAACGAATGGACCATTTGACGTTTAATCAGTTTATTATATGACGTACTGTGCGACGACAGCATGTATTATAGTATCAGCAAAGAAGTGCTTACGGTCGGACATGAGGATCAGCCGGATGTTGTACTGGGAATTCCTCGACCGAATGGAGAAGCTAGCTTAGAAAAGAGCCATGAGGTTGGAGTATAATTTGGAGGGACGTCGCATGTTTCTTGTATTTTGGGCATGATCCGATTGAGACTAACCAATATGCAATTCTGATTACAAAATCCATTGGGCATTATTTGGCTGGAAAGGTTGAGGTTAGGCAGGCTGTTGATTATGAGATAATTGCGTTAAGGGATTGGAAATTTAAGGACGAGGCTGAGTCTCAGTATTTGGAAACCTTGAAGGCACATTTGGACAATCAGATGAAAAGCATCTTTTTCAGCTATGACTTTGATTTGACGAGTAATATGCAGTCAAAAGCTAGTGTCTCATCGTCTTCGGAAAAACGGTATCCGTTCGAAGCTGCTGGCGATCAATTCCTTTGGAATCGGTTTGTATCTGATGATCTGATTTCGGCTGCAAAGAATATTGACAGTCGAATTGGCAGCTTCATTGAGCTAGTTATCCATGGTATGGTGTCCTTACATGATACTACTTATGAGGGGTCAACTGACTTATTACCTGAAGAAGCCGTTATCGGGCCGGAACCAGCTATTTCCGTAGTGGTATTGGCAAACACGGCCAGGTTGATAATTTCAATGAGACTGAGCAGAGTCTTGAAGCGACTGGAGGCGAGATTTATAGCTTTGTTCAAACTCAAGGCTCGGCTCCAACTTTTTGGGGAAAGCAAGCAATTTGAGTTACAATCCTCAATTGCAGGTTTCTGATACCCGTGCGGTGGACGCTGCCCATCGCCATTTTGAGGATCAGTATACGAAATACCAAGAACGAATGGACCACTATCCATAACCTTCAGCGAAGCGAGCCCTGGGTGTCTGGGGCGTGCTACACTTGGGTTAGGTTTGCAGAGGGCCAGCCCCCTGCACCCCCGTGGCTGCTCTGCGAGGCTTCAACGAATAGAAGACGGAAACACGGCCCATAGCTTCGAGCGAAGCGAGCCCAGGGGGTCTGGGGGCGTGCCCCCAGGGTTATATTTGGGTTAGGGTTCTGGCCCCTGCATTCACGTAGCCCTGCGAGGCTTTCAACGAATAGAAGCATGAAACACAGCCCATAGCTTCGAGCGAAGCGAGCCTAGGGGGTCTGGGGGCATGCCCCCAGAAAACTAAATGTGGGTTAGGGGCAGTCCCCAGAAGCCATTGGCGTGATGTAATGCGCGGCGTGCGCTGTGTGCGGAGTTGCGACGAAGAGTGGGTCAGCCCTGTACGTGACTAACTACATTCGATGGTACATATAGAGTGGATGCAGTCGAGTTGTAGGCGAGTGATATTATAGAGTGTGTGTGTTTCGATAATGGTAGGGTTGCTGCATATTGGTGGTTATGTTGTATTGGTTCTTGGACTCCTTTTTGTGTTGGACTTTTTCAGGGAGGTGCGGTATTGGATTCTGAGTGCTCGAAATGGGTGTGAAACGCCGAAATATGTGTCTAACTTTCCATTTGGATTGCGAGGGCTTTGGAATATGCTCCGTTGTCACAGAAATAATGAGTTTTATGAAAATACAGTTCGAATGGTGGATAATGTGGGCAGAAAGACCTACCGGGCGCAGGTCGTGGGGGGAGTTTTAATGACGACTATAGAGCCAGAAAATATCAAAGCGCTGTTAGCTACTCAATTCAAGGAATTTGACTTGGGAACACGTCATTCGGAGTTTAGGCCACTGCTGGGAGACGGGATCTTCACGTTGAGTGGGGATGGGTGGTATCATTCTCGTGCGCTTCTGCGACCGCAGTTTACTAACGAACAGGTCTCTCAGCTGAAGAACCTTGAATTGCACACAAACACACTTCTGGAGATCTTTAAAGAACAGAGCTCTTGTGGAAAACCAGTGGATATTCAGCAATACTTTTTCAAGTTGACGTTGGACACTGCAACTGAGTTTCTGTTTGGCGAGAGCACTGATACGCTTTCACTTGGTAGAAAGCCTGATGATTCGCATCTGGGTAAAATGGAGGAGTTTGCAGAGGCGTTCAATACTGGTCAATTATGGCTAGTGTATCGGTCTCTCTCGCAAACTGCCCATCCTCTAGTCACGGGCAAGGAATTTAGGAGATGTACGAAGATTTGTCACCAGTTTGTTGACAAGTATGTTCAGCGGGCCCTTGAACGGGCAGAGAAGTTGGAGGAGGACCGATATATCTTTTTGGACCAATTGACCAAGGAAACAACAGATCCCGTTCTAATGCGAGATCAAGCACTGAACATTTTGTTAGCCGGTCGGGATACCACAGCAGGTTTACTTTCATTCACCATTTCTCTGCTACTGCGACACAAACACGTCTGGTACAAGCTGAGAGAAGCTGTTCTAAGCGACTTTGGCGATAGTACCGAGAACATTTCCTTCCACACACTCAAACGATGTGAATATCTCAAACATGTTATCAATGAAACCCTCAGGTTGTATCCAATTGTCCCCATCAACTTCCGTCGTGCTACTTGCAATACCACACTACCACGGGGAGGTGGTCCAGATGAGCAATCCCCAGTTTACGTGGAAAAGGGTACTACAGTGCTCTATTACACGTACGCACTCCAAAGAAGAAAGGAATACTGGGGTGAAGACGCCGATGACTTCAGGCCAGAACGATGGATGGAGGGCAAAAAGGTCCTTCCTTGGACATATATTCCTTTCAACGGTGGACCAAGAATTTGTCTAGGACAACAGTTTGCCCTCACTGAAGCCTCTTATGTTCTAGTACGAATCGCACAAACCTTTAGTGAAGTTCACTCCACCCCAGAGTTCGAGTCTTCCCCAATCAAGCAATACGCCACCCTAACCTCATCTGTCGCCGGCGGTGTTCCGGCCCTGTTCAAAGAGTAACTCCCCATAGCTAATACTAATATGCTCAGCTCCTTAAATCGAGGCAAAAGAAGGTCCTTTGCTTCTTTCGAGAGAGAAAAACACTGCTAAAATGTTTGTTTTGGGGGGCACGCCCCCAAACCCCCGTGGTTCCGCTTCGCGGAAGAAATGGGTACCTGACTCCTTCCGTGGAGCAGAACAACGCTTTTGCTTTTTTTTCCCTCAATCAGAAGGAAACTGCTAAACAGTTAAATGGTATTCTTTTGGGGGCACGCCCCCAAACCCCCGTGGTTCCGCTTCGCGGAAGAATTGGATACCCGACAGCTTCTGCGAAGCAGAACAACCCTTTTGATTCTTTTTCCACAATCAGAAGAAAATTGCTAAACAGTTAAATGTTATTCTTTTTTCGGGGTAAGTTTGCAGGGGGCTAGCCCCCTGCACCCCCGTGGCTCTGCGAGGCTTCAACGAATAGAAAGACCTGAACACTACCCATAATCTCGAGCGAAGCGAGTCCTGGGGGTCTGGGGGCATGCCCCCAGAAAACAATACCTGGATCAGGATTTGCAGGGGGCCAGCCCCCTGCACCCCCGTGGCTCTGCGAGGCTCCAACGAATAGAAAGACCTGAACACTACCCATAACCTCAAGCGAAGCGAGTCCTGGGGGTCTGGGGGCGAGCCCCCAGAAGGCCACTACTGGGTTAAGTTTGCAAGGGATCGGCTTTGCTGAGATATTCATAGTGTGTCGCCATGTTGGTTGATTTCCCAAAAAAACACAATTAATTCATGACCTAAAATACCGACCTATTGATACTTAGTTCAAAGACAATGGGTTCTTTTGAAGGAATTCTTTTAATGAAAGGACTGGTTTCCTTGGTTTCTTCTCGGCCTCAGCAACTGCCTCGGATGTGAGGTCGCCAAAGAAGCCAAACTCATCATAATACGCAAACATGTTGATAAGATCTTCTCGGAATTCCTTTGGGAGCGATGGCAAGTACTCCTCCTTACTGATCTGTTCATATGTAACGGTCTTTCCTGTGACTTCTGACATGGTCTTGACAACCTCATCCATACTCAGACAGCCACATGAACCCACCACAACAGTTCCCAAGTATTTGTCTGGGTTGGCTAAAATGGCTCCAACATAATTTCCCGTATCAACTGTAGCGCTGATCATTGGAATCTTAGTTTCAGGCTTCGCTCGGCCCTGAACAACATATGTGCCGTCACCCTTGGGCTGTGGTGCCATCATTGTTAAAAGGTTCTCCATGAAGAACCCGGGACAGAAGAAGGTATGAGGCACCTGAGACTGTCTGATGTAGTCTTCAGTAGCTGCCTTATCGTCAAAATGTGGAACTTTGTATTTGCCGTTCGAGATTTTGCTGGCATTTGGCAAAGTGCTATAAATGAGATGTTTGATACCTGCATCGTGTGCAGCATCTGCCAATCGTTTGCCAACTTCCAACTCTGAAGGACCACCTGCTGCCATTGCAGTCATAGCATACATTATATCTGCTCCATCAAGAACCTTCTTCAATTGATGCGAGTCCTCCAAGTCACACTTGACAACTTCAGCCCCTCTTTCCGCCAGCTTCTTGGCCGCTGGCTTGGAAGGATCCCTGGTAAGAGCCATAATCTTATGAGTCTTGCTCAATTCAGGGTCATTCAATACAAAGTCAACCACCGAACCACCCTGATGTCCTGTCGCACCAATCACCGCTAATACGTGTTGTCCGTTTCCAGATGCCATGTTATTCAAGAATAATGTTTTACTACACTACGAGCCCTAGGGATATCAGCCTTATATATCAGCTATCCGGAATTTCCGGCCTTGTTAGAGTTATTGCTCTCCAGTCTGTCTGCTGACCAACCCAAATGGAAAGTTTCCTATAGCAACGGATGTGAGACACCGCTTACTCTATGTGGTGATGAGCATCGCGCATCCATATCCCTATGCAGGCACGCGCATCAACTGTCTCACAGCTCATTGCCTTCCCCAGAAAAAGAAACCAGAAGCTCAGTTCGCGCTATGCAGGATCCTGATATCATGAAGCAGGTTAGGTGACATGTTTCATGTTGGGTCAATTGAACCCAACGAACGAAAAAAATCACCCTACTAGAAGCCATTCAGGTTTTTCTAAGTAGAGTAAACACTCCGCGGGAGATTATACTCGCTCACCTGCGTTTAAGTGGAGCAAGTCTCAAGCATCTAAAACAATTTCACTTTGAATACGCTCCCAACCCGGTATTTTATGGGAAGATAACCATGGTATAAATTGGTCAAATTGAGTATATTCGCGGTTACTCAGTCGTCAGAATAAAGCAGCGAACTGAGACACCTATAGTCTTGCGGCCGTTCCATGCATTCAAAAAGCTTCAAAAAGCTAGCTTCAGTTTTACCTCGCTAATAAACAACATCTTCTGATGCTGCAGACCTCAACCGACTGAGTCAGAATGGCTATACTCTTCTTTTCCTCTAACCACTTCTTTTAACAGGGCTCCCATTCTCTACTTCACAAATTATAACTACTTTTTTGCGGGCGGTCCAACAATTGTGGCTCTGCAAGGCTTCATCAATACAAAGAATTGGACACTACTCATAACCTCGAGCGAAGGACGTGCCCTAGGAAAACACTCCTGGGTTAGGTTTGCATGGGGCTAGCCCCCTGCACCCCCGTGGCTCTGCGAGGCTTCAACGAATAGAAAGAAAGAACCTCTACCCATAGCTTCGAGCGAAGCGAGCCCAGGGGGTCTGGGGGGCGTGCCCCCAGAAAACTACTGATGGGTTAGGTTTGCCCTGGCTCTGCGAGGCTTCAACGAATAGAAGAATAGAACACTGCCCTTAACTTCGAGCGAAGCGAGCCCAGGGGGTCTGGGGGCATGCCCCCAGAAAACAACACCTGGGTTAGGTTTTGCAGGGGGCCAGCCCCCTGCACGCCCATGGCTCTGCGAGGCTTCAACGAATAAATAATAACACCCAAAATTCGGCGAAGCCGACCCAGGGGGTCTGGGGGCGTGCCCCCAGAAACCACACCTGGGTTAGGATTTGCAGGGGGCCAGCCAGCCCCTTGCACCCCCGTGGCTCTGCGAGGCTTCAACGAATAGGAAGACGAAGCACTGCCCGTCTGATATTATACTTCTGCGGCGTTTGTTTGGCCAGATTTCTGAGGACTCGAATGTGCACGTTTAAGAAACATAAAAAGGCGACAGAATTTATTACTAAGAGTTCTTCGGCTCATCCGCATGTTCTATAAACTCTGACTGGGGGACATCTTTTTGTTCAGGTGCAGTTGTTCGAGTCCAAAGTTGTCTTCTCCTGTGGTAACCGGGGATGATTTCTTTGTAGGTTCGCTTGCCATCGCGGTATTCGAACAATTGGTCAACTTGTTCAAGGGTCAGTTGAGCTGTCTCTTCATAAAAGAAGTAGGTGATGGGCAAAAACGAAAAGTTAAAGACAGTGTAGATGATGTAGTATCTCCAACCCAAGTTGTCGACACGAACTGGAGTGATCAATACAATCACATAATTCCAGATCCAATTAGTCGCTGTGGCAGCTGCTGCATCAGTGTTTCTATATCTCAATGAATTGATCTCTGGAGGATATGTCCAAGGGACCATCCAAAAGGAGAGCCCATATACCGTGTAGTAGCAGAAGATGAAGGAAATGGCAACTATGCTCGCATTTGTAGACTCGATCCCTTGTGACAAGGCAATTGTGACAACCAAGAAGCAAATACCTTGGCCCAAAGCACCCCAGAAGAGTGTTGGCTTTCTCCCAACGCGGTCAATGAGGAAAAAGGCCGCAACTAATTCGCTGATCGTGCTGTTCATCTGATTGCAAGCGGAAAGAATGTAAGCAAGACGCGAATTGAACCCCAACGAGTCTTCAAATAGCACTGTTTGAAAATAAAGAACCATATTTATCCCACCGAGTTGTTGCATCATTTGTGTGCCAGCGCCGAGGAGAATGCGCTCCAGGTTCCTCATTTTGTCGCCAGTTCGGAAGAGGTCCTTGAAATGGGACTCAGCGGCCAACTCATTCTCATGCTCCACATGGTACTTGATTTCTTGAAACATTGTCTGTACTTCGTCAGATTCCACTTCTTTCCCCGTTAATCCTGACAGGACTTCACATGCCTCTTCGTTCCGAGCTTTCATAACCAGCCAACGAGGTGACTCTGCCAAGAACGGCGTCATTACCATAGTCGCACCGGAGAACAGCACTTGCAAGCTCACAGGGAACCTCCAAGATACCGAGCTTTGAACATCCATCATGGCAAAATTAATCCATGCAATCACTACTCCGCCAATGCCGTTGATGCCGTTGAGGAACCCCATCATTTTACCCCGGATATGGGCTGGAGAACATTCAGACTGCCATACAGGGATGGCTACTGTAATGAATCCATTGCCGAACCCCGCAATAATTCTACCAGCGATCAGTTGACCAACTGAATAGGAGCATGTTTGGATTATACCTCCCACCACGTGAATGAAACACCCCAGGACGATAATTGTCTTTCTACTCCAGTTATTGCCGACAACAGAAGTTATTACTGCCGTGATAAAGCACCCCAAGTCAAACGACGAGGTGATTTGTCCGACAATCGTGGGATTGGGATCGTCAAATTGGTCCTTGAAGACCTTGTTGGCAAGGACGCCACTCATTAAACTGGAATCCAACCCAAAGAGGGCGAATCCCAATCCACAAGATAGAGTTAATAAGCGAAACGAATAGTTTTGTGGTAACTTCATGGTTATCTGCAGATCCATATCAGTACCCGTAATGCCTTATATATTCTTCCCCCGGAAAGATCCTACCCCGCACAACCACCAAGGGGATACAACAAATGGCCAGAGGACTTGTACGACTAAAATTGCTAAATGCTGTTTTTAAAATGAGTTCGCGTATTGGGGATAAATGAATTCAAAAGATCCGCTCAAATACTTTGTATCGTTCCTTCTACTGAACTTTTATCAACACATCCAAACCTCCGTTAACTGAATGAAAAATAAACCCACCTCCCTCCTTGATTACTAAGATCACCGAGCTTCATTCATCATTTTATGTAGCTCAAGCTTTCAGTAGCAAGAAACTGCAATACTAAAGCCATATCAAACCATTCTGCTGCAGACCATCCCACATATTTACTCATCCTTATCTTTTTCTTTCCAGTATGCATCCCCAGAGGTCCCTGTCTGCTCAGTTGATCAGCGATGCGTCTAACCCCGCAGCTTTTGATAACCGGTATCTAATGTGGGGTCCGGTATCGGCTACTTGGGGGCTTACCGGGTCAACCATCCGGTAACATAGCACTACCAACACAGCTATCTTACTGTATTTTTTCTACGTTTTGCCTATATTCGTCATGCAGGAATACCTTATTGTCTTGCAATTGATCGACATAGGGTGTGTCGTGCCCCCAGAAAACACTACCGGTTAGGTTTTGCAGGGGGCCAGCCCCCTGCACCCCCCGTGGCTCTGCGAGGCTACAACGAATAGTAAGAAATGAACGCTACCCGTAGTCTCGAGCGAAGCGAGTCCTGGGGGTCTGGGGGCGTGCCCCCAGAAAACAACTACTAGCTATATAGTTCTAAGTGTAAATTGGAAGACATATTACATATACTAGTGCCAAAAAAGCTAGATCGATATTTCCACATCATATTCGAATGTTCAACGATAACAAAACCGTTGAAAGGAAATGGCATGAGTAGAGGTTTGGTAATATAACTTTGTAAATCATTACAGCGACTTTATGGATCAAAAAAATAGTTTATGACCCCAAACTTCCAATATAAAATTATGAGCTTCTATAGAGCAATTTACGATAACCATGATAACAGCTTCAACGCAGAATACACACCAGGCCAGGAATATACGAGGATGAAAACGCGAATTCCCAAATGCCTTGAAAAACGCACAGATACTTAGTTCATAGATCGCAATTAAGGTTCATGAGCAAGTCACTACCTCCAGTGGTTGCTGTGATAATTGCTGATCTTCGTTGTTTCTTTGTTTACAGGGATTTACCATCTACGAAGCACGTGCTTTATAATTATTCGTTATTACCGATACGTATTATTTTATAATTGTGCACTCTATAATAATAAGAGCTGCTGTTTTTGGATCTTTCTAAAAAAGAACAAAGCACCCCACAACGAGTTGAGAGAGCTAATGTTTTTGGTTCTTTTTTAAAAAAGAACAAAACAAACTGAAAGAAAGCCGGCCAATGATAAATGCACTACCGCCATATTTTTGTTACGTGCAATTGCGCACAAATTGGCTCGGAGCAAACCTACAATTAACGCACTTTCGGACCAAATTTTGTTGAAGGATGGTCGACTAACTAACGAGGCACCGACCTTCCCTATGCTAATTGTTCAGAAAGTCCTACCAGCGACAAAGAAACGAGTTCTACAACGCACATATAACGTGCGGCTAACAGTTTTTACGTGCCGCAGACTCATACACCATCAACGCCGCATCGAGCGCGGCTCACATACTGCAAAATCCAACTTTCCACCAAATGTTCAATGCACAGTCAAGCCCAATTATCGTGACTACCTTATACCTGATTGTATATATATGCGCGGCATGCCCAAAACAGTCTGCTGCAGCTGATCTGGTGCTGGATTCACAGCCGTGCACGGTTACAACGGGTCGAAATTGCAAGCAAGCCACGTGATCTATATCTGATCGGCTGCGCGCTCAACGTGCGCGAAGTCCGGTTCACGGTTAAATTAAACATCAAGGTCGCACATCAATTAATAAAAGATAACTATGACAGAGCAATTCTTTTGTAAGCAAGTGCGTCCCCGGGAGACAACGTACAGCGACTGCCTGGACATTGCTGAGGTGTTGTGTCGAGGGTTTGAGAACGATGGGATCATGGAGTATGTCCGGGGCCCACAATATACACCTAATCCGAGCTACAGCGTCATTTTGCAGCAGGGGATCCAGGATCCTCGAGAGAGATTGAATGAGATGATTACATGGTCCAAGCGTTATCGCACCTTGATTCATTCCTGGGCTCGATTCATCCACACCATACTGTTGACTCGGGGCAATGACATCTATGTGGCGGTTGACTCAGAGACCGATAAGCCTGTCGGATTGTCTTGCTGGGTCTATCCGCCTCATATGGAAGATGATCTAGAGAAGGAATTGGGTCGAACTGGCGTTTTCTGGAAGGTCTATGCTTTCTGCACAAAACTGAAGTACAAGGTATGTGACTTTTTCCTACAGCTTTGTGGCAATCATCCAGTGAGGAATGAACGAGCTAGGCAAATGTACATGGAACGCACTGAAACTGTTGACCCAAAGACAACTGTGGATGACATGGCCAAATTGTCATCCTCTGAATTGGCCGAAGCGAGATATCCGTTGAGATCTATGATCTATTGCCGCTTCTTTGCTATCTCCCCCGATTATCATCGTCGTGGCCTAGGCCAGAAACTCATGAATTATTCCCTTGCAAACATCCCCAGCGTCCCTACTCCCTTCTCTAGCACTCTCTCTGGGCCTCAAAAACTCTACTTAGAGGCTTCCCCCTCAGGATTCGGCATGTACAAAAAGACTGGTTGGACATATTCCGGTATCTCCGTTCTGCCTTCTTACCTCCCCCCTCATAAATGTGACAACCATCTCATGTTCTATACTAGATAGTTCCAATATGATATATCTACAGCCTAAAGCTTTTTTGCTGCATGTGAAGTAAAGTGTACTATTGATGTAGCCTGTTGTTGAGGTTAGCTCCCAACCCTGGGGTCCGGCTAGAACTGAATTGGCTTGTACAGCGCATTGAGGCGTTCGAGCGCAGCGGCAGGACTGGGCGTGGCCAGAAAACCACTATTGGGTTAGTATTTGCAGGGGGCCAGCCCCCTGCACCCCCATGGCTCTGCGAGGCTTCAACGAATAGAACACTACCCAAAATTCGAGCGAAGCGAGCCCAGGGGGCCTGGGGGCGTGCCCCCAGAAAAGCCACTACTGGGTTAGGATTTGTAGGGGGACCAGCCCCTCTATCAGCCCCGTGGTTCTGCGAGGCTTCAACGAATAGAAGAGTAGAACACTACCCAAAATTCGAGCGAAAGCGAGCCTCGGGGGTCTGGAGGCATGCCCCCAGAAAAACCACCAGTGCAAAGAGCAGTTGAACCTGCAACACAGGCATTGTTTTGTTTATACGTTAAAGAACGATCGGCTATAGGTTACCAGATGTATAAGGCAGGTCGAGACGAGAGCCTTTATTATTAAACTATTCATTTTCATCGGATTCTTCAGGGCGTTTCGGTTTAAAGTTGAGTTTTTTGTTGACCTTTTGGGCCTTTGCACCCTTAGATTGCTTTTTATCAAACTTTTCTTGATGTTCTTTTCGTTCTTTGGCACCCTTCGCCTGTAGTTCTTCGGATTTTTTGACAACCTCGGGGTCGTCTGCAGCCTTACCAATTAGCCACTCGAGCAGCTTGATTTCTTCCCCTCTGGACGCCGGCTCGCCCTTCTTAGGTTCGTCAGTTGCTGGAGTTTCAAGGACCATGGGGAGATCTTGCAGTTCTTCTTTATTCATCATCAAACGAAAGGTTTCTAGGCCGAGAAACCCCAAACCAATCTGTTGGTGGAGGTCACGATACGAGTTTAAAGGTGCTTTGGAGTCATTCAAATGGATCCCTGCCAAATACTTGTATCCAACAATCTTGTCAAACTTGTCCCAAAACTCGTTGAAAGTCTCTTCAGTGCGTAAGTCGTAGCCGGAGGCAAATGCATGACAGGTGTCGATGCAGACTCCAATTCGCGATTTGTCGGTAGTCAGTTCAATGATTTTTTGTAAATCTTCCAAATAAGACCCAATCACCTGGCCCTGGCCAGCCATATTCTCCAACACAACCTTTACGAAGGAAGTCTGCTCATGTGCCTTATTGATTCCCTCGGCAATACGTTCAATCGCCTTATCTCGATCTGTTCCAAGCGCAGACCCCGGGTGGATGTTGTAAAGTCCAATCCCCAGTTGTTCGCAACGTTTCAGATCGTCCTCAAAAGCCCCAAACGCCTTCATCCGCTTCTCCTCATCGGGGTTCCCCAGATTGATAAGATAAGACGAATGCGGCAGTACATGCTTTTTGGTGTCAAACCCGTGTTCCTTGCAATTCTCATGAAACCCGTCAATGTTCTTTTGTTCATACGGCTTCTGCGTCCATCGTTTCTGGTTCTTCAAGAACAGTGCAAACGAATTCCCTCCAAGCTGATTGATGTTCCCTATACTGTTTTGCACCCCTATCGATATTAACAATTCCACATTCATCATACTCTCACGAGCAACCCCATCCGTAATGATCAAAGGATCAATTGGCTTTTTGGGGGCAGGCCCCCAAACCCCCAGGGTCCGCTTCGCAGATTATGGGGCAATTGGAATCTTCTGAAAGTAAGAGGGAGTTTATGGTTCCTGTTCTAGGAAGACCAAAAGGTTGTCAACAGTTCTAAAGGAGTACTCACCATCTGTAGTTCCAACATGGGCTCCAACATAATATTTAAGTCCTGTACTTCGACTGAACGTCTTTAGTCCCTCATTCGCGGCGTTGGCTTTTGAAGGCATTGTCCTATGTCTACGACGCAAAGACCTATTGAAGTCTTGATTTGGGTAAATGACGCGA
>JAJMDO010000181.1:21355-38650 GCA_030573635.1 Blastobotrys ciferrii
AAAAAAAAAAAAAAAAAAAAAAAAAAAAAATAGTTTTGTAATCCTGTCTTTATAGCGAAAACTGTGTTCTGAATTCTCCCGTTTTTGTGAAAACAAACTATACGGAATAAAGTACAACGGGTCGATAGAGGTTCTTCATTTCAGAAAATAAGTAAAAGCATTAGTTCCTTAGAATAAGCTTTGTCCCAGCGAAACGATGCGGATCACAAAAGAAACTGGTATTGGACAATAACAGCTGACCCTAGAAGGAATTACTGCTGCTGTCTTAATGAACCAATCGAACGTGATACCCTTCTCTCGAAAAGAGGCAAAACGCTGAATCTCATTCTTCTCTTCCGCGAAGCGGAACAACCCATCTGCTTCTTTTCTGGAAGATCCAATGTCTACGAGCTTTCTAAAACAGTTCAGCTCCACAATCTTTCCGCGAAGCGGAACTACGGGGAGTCCCCCCCTGGGGGCTAGCCCCCAGAAAAAACACCATTCAAAATACAATTGGGTATACAATCTAGTCTTCGAGAGGAGAAGCACCGGAGAGAAGGTCTTGTAGGCCGTTGAGGATGATGGTTTCGCCGACGACGACAACACCGTTGATGGCTGCACCTGCCTCATTCAATGCGCATGTGACGGTTCCGTCGACAGGGCAGTACACATTGCAGCCTGTTTCGTCGCAGTTGATGGTGAATCCGATGATAGTTTCCAAGCCGTACAGCAGGGAGTCCACCATGCCGACGATGTTGCACACCTGCTGCAATCCCTCACCACATTTGACAGTGCATCTTCTTGTTCCAATATTACAGTCAATTTCTCCCTTTGCCTTGACCCAGCTCTTGACCTGGGGTGCAGAGTCGTCCTTTGGTTGTGGGGCACCCAATGCCGCACCGGCAACCACAGCAGTAAGAGCAGCAACAGAGAGCTTCATAATTGATTTGACAGTTTGAGAATACTGATGGATCCTTGATAGAAATTAGTCGCTCTTTTATATCCAGAGCCTGGTCCCTTCACCATGGATCTGACAAGACGATCGGCATGTCAGACATCTGGGCAGATCTGCAGAGATCGATCCTATCGCAGGTTCTCCTCACTCAAAAATGAGCCAAGCAACCTTCCAAGACCCCAACTCAGTCCAAAATTCCTTGTTCCGTAAGCACTTCCCCTTGGCATTCCTCGAAACAAAGCTTTGGCCACTTAAAGATACACCCCCGCGTCGACACTACATAAACATTAGCCCGGAATTTCGAACAAAACACCCATTGTCTCCGCTATCCGCCTGAGTAGAACCAAAAACATTGACTTCTTGGATTTCCTCTTGAGTCGCTGGACAACAAGTGATCCTCCGCGCGGCTAATTCAGTTCTCAGACCTCTGTAGCTCTTCGCAGAAGTATGACTACCGCTGTCTTCTGCGAAGCAGAACAATACGTATTGCTCCCTTTTCCGAAAGGAATACACTATTATACAAATTAGCTTAATGATTGAAAGGCGTCAGCCCTGTGACTCAGCGAGGCTTCAACAAATAGATAGTATTGAACGCTTATAGCCCTCAGAGAAGTGAGTCCCGCGTGAGAAAAAAACACTTGTGGGATATGATTGCAGGGGGCCAGCCCCCTGCACCCCCGTGGCTCTGCGAGGCTTCAACGAATAGAATTAATGGATCATTACTCATAACCTCGAGCGAAGCGAGCCCTGGGGGTCTGGGGGCGTGCCCCCAGAAAAACAACTGGGTTAGGTTTGCAGGGGCCAGCCCCCTGCACCCCGTGGCTCTGCGAGGCGCCAACGAATAGTAAGAACAGAACACTGCCCATTAGCCTCGAGCGACGCGAGCCCTGGGGGTCTGGGGGCGTGCCCCCAGGAAAACCACTTAAGCTTCTGGAGCATAGCACCCATGAGAACAACGGAATACTCATCAGAATTAAATACTACAGGGAAGTTAACGTTTTTTGGAGGTCGATTTGGCCTTTTTCTTAGCCTTTTCTGCGGCATTAGCTTCTCGCTTGCGTTTCGCGGCTTCTTGGAGTTGCTTTGGATCCTGAGGTTTGGGTTTAAAGAAGTCTTCGAGTCGACCCTGAGAGACGGCTTTAGCACCTTTTTCTAGCTTCTCGGCACCATTGCGTACCCGTTCTTCGGAGAAACCCTTTTCCTTCACCAGGAAGTCGACCAAGCCGTCGACGTCGGGCTTTTCCCATTTCATCTCTATCTCGTTGGCGTTGGTGACGTCCGGAGTGTGGAATAGCGCCCTAACAGCCTCATATGGCCAATCCTCTGGTACCTGTATTTTTCCGCCAGGCTTACTGTTGATGCTTTCAATGATCTTTTCCAAACACTTGTGTTCCTTGATCATCTTGTATGCAGTGACGGGGCCGACTCCCCTGATTGGGTCGCAATAGTCGCACCCGAGCAAAATGCACAGATCCACAAACTGCTCCTTGGTAAGGTCCATGGCCAACATGGCTTTCTCCAGATGGATCTCTGTCACAGGCAGTTTCTTTTGGTCTGCTGCTGTCAGGTGGCGAAGTAGAATTGGCGTTCCAAATGTCAAAGTGTCCATGTCCTCCGATCCCGCAGCATAGACCTTACCGGCGTTGGCAAGATGCGCACATTGCGCCTCTGCCTCACCTGGGGCTTCAATATAAGGCACCCCCATCAACTTGAGCAGTCGCTTGGCCTCATCGTTCTGCTCACGGGTAACACGAACTGTTCGTCGTTCAAACCGACTGATCTCCTCTGCAGTACCGGTTTCCTTCAATTCCTCGGCAGTTTTAGCTGCTTCTTTGTTTCTTGCTACTCGCTTGGCAAGTTCATCACTCTTCATCTCCGGCGGCTTGCCATCAAACACATAAACCGGCTTGACGCCATTTTCTACAATTTTTAATGTTCGATAAAACATGCCCATTAGATGCGACGTCGTCTCCCCCGACTCAGTCTGTAATTGTTGTCCATCTTGTTGTCGAACCGCAATCAAAAATTGATACAATGACATCGATGCATCCTACGTATTCTCGTTAGCCTCAATCATTGATCCCTGGAGTTGTTTTCTGGGGTCAGCCCCAGACCCCGATTGGAGCAGGACTCAATCAATTACTGCTTTCTGGGACCAGACCCTGTGGATCCGCAGAGCGTTAATAAGCATTAAATAGCTTATAGCCATAGTCACAGATGTTTGGCTATTTCAACAGAACAACCCGTTTCAGCAATTACTTCAACCAATAGAAGCCCCGCAGGGCTACTGTTTTTGGTTCTTTTTTTAAAAAGAACAATCACTGCAGCAAAGTAGGACCATTGCATATTGGTAGCAAATAATTGAGTTGTAGAGTCGCGCATTTGGAGGAGGAACTGGAATATTTCGTGCAAATTAACTTACAATTGCGACTTTTCGACCTTTGAGAGTCTTGAATTCTATGCTTTTGACCGCCGTAGGGGCCTGATCAGAGACCAGCTGAAATAATCCTAGAAGTGACTGTCAGGTGATGGATTCACGACAGTAGTATTTGTAGCGCTTACCTTTGATACCCATGTTGTCCGTGTGGCGTCGTGCGTGGAAGAGTGCTGGTGGAAAATACTCCGTCTTGCTTTATCAACGCGTCGCGTCCAACTCCCGTCGCGTTAATTAATTTCGCGTGGTGCGTCTCAACGCGTCTAACTAACCATCAATTGCAATATGCCATTAATTGCACTGTACTATCAAACTCACAGCATCGTTGGGGAAACACTTTCTGGGGGCATGCCCCCAGACCCCCTGGGTCGGCTTCGCCGAGATTCGGCAGGCGAGATGCTTGTTCTATTTGTCGAAGGTTGTGGGCAAACCCACTAATGTAGCTCTAAATCAATTCATCCCACAATGCTCAAGAAAAGGAGGCTAAGAATGTGTCTTTCCGTTCTGTTCCGGGAGCTACTTGGGCTACCCAGCAACTCCTTCATGTCCACGAGTAGGCCGAATTGAAAATAATCAAAACTTGGCGAATCAAACCTGGCATGTCGGGGCCCGCCGCAGAAAGCCAGTAATTTTTTTTCAAATTTTCTGACATGGCGTTGAGTTATTTTTATTGATCTGTTCTGTGATGAGAAGGTAAATTAATGTGGAGTCCCTAAGAATCGATCAGGCAACTATAAATTATCCGTACTTAGAGGACTAGAGCTATACATGACCGTACTGGTCAGCATCTATTTCATAGTGGATAACTAACTTGATAATTAACATGCAGATGACAGATTTCATTGGAACTTGTGTGTATGACTAAGGAATACGGAGGCAAATCATTTTGGAGTCTGATGTCGGATTTACAAATCTAAGTCAAATCGGATTTGGACGCGTGTGTCTACTGTGTACGATTTTCGACAACCTTGGAAAGTCGCTGACAAAACTCTTACTCTATAAGCTTTCTCAGTACTACGTTGAACTATCTTTGGGCAACCGAGGGAACCAAATAAATTCCCAGTCCTTTCATGTAGGCTCAATTCGGAGAAACGCTGCCCAAAAACTGTGCTCCTAGGTATTGTTTTTCTAGGGGCATGCCCTTAGATCCCCAGGACTCGCTTCGCTCGAGGCTATGGGTAGTGTTCCATTCTATCTATTCGCTGAAGCCTCGCAGAGCCACGGGGGTGCAGGGGGCTGGCCCCCTGAAATCCTAACCCAGTAGTGTGATGGCCGAAAACGGCGAATACGACGACTTGGATTATTATGCTCACAGCGTGAATGAGGCACGGTAGCCGGAGCTGCTTCGTGTTGCAGCAACAATCAGTTTTGCTAGTCCAAGTTAGAGTGCCAATACCAAACGAAGTGGGATTTTTTGCTAGGATTCCCCCAGCTGTTTGAACCTTGTTCCATTTTGGTTTTTTTCGAGAAGAACAAAATACAATCCTATGTGCTTGAGCCCCAGGTCTAGCACTCCTGGGGACCAGTCTTAGACTCCCGTAATTCTGCCTCGCAGAGATTTCTTGGAAACTCCAGCTCTCGTGTGCTTCGAAGAGGATGCCCTTTAGGTTCTTTTCAGAAAAGAATAAACCGAAACATAGTTCCTGTGAGCCATTTGTTAAGCCACGAATTTCTCCAAGTGCGTCTTGCATGAGCTTTAAATCTAAAGAAACAATCAAGGCTCAACGGAGAGAGATAGGATAGATACGAGCGTGTTTGGACTCGTCCAGAGCAGAGCCATGATTTCGCCAGCCGCGTCCCACTCCTGCTCGACGACCGGCTCGTCTCTCGCGACGTTGGCCCAGATGCGGAGCTTTCGCTCGTCGCCACCACAGTGGCCAACGTCTATTATTATTAATTGTTGAAGCAACCGCAACGAAAGATGACCAGAGTAAGCATCGCCGACGGCTCGCCACTAACAGAGCCATCCGAATTATATGGAACAGAGCGCGATTCTTTTACTTGCAGTCTCTGCAGCCTACTTGGTCCGCAGAAGCCGCCTAGCTCACATCCATCCCGAATTAGAACAATATATATATATATTTTTCGTTTCATACTGAGAAATACTTCTCCTACTCTTACCACCCTGCTTGATCTGTGTCTAGTTTACCGGGATGGATATAGGCTCTGATAGCTTGAGATTTACCTCGATCAGCATTCGCTGAAGGCACTTTAATATCAGCACTCTGCGGATCCGGCTCTGGAAATTGGGAGCTTGCCCCTAAGAAGCAATTCGCCGCGTAAGTTTTATCTTTAACTACCTAACGCAAAAACTTCTTTTGAACGACTCAGACCAGCTCTTGTGCATGCATGCGGAGAAGTATCACGTGTATTTGGGTCACGTGAAATTGTTACCCGGCCTCGCAGAGTTGGAAGGGCCAACGCGTTGTTGTGAGGCTTAATTTTGGGAGTTGAATTTTCCGCAACGATTTACGACGAGTAACTGGTAATGTTTGGCCAGAACAGGACGACAGGATTCGGGACATTTGGGTCCGGGACTAACACCAGCGGGCAGTCTGGTGGCCTGTTTGGCAGCTCGAATAACAGCAACACTGGCGGAGGAGGTGCGTTTGGAGCTTCTTCTGGAACCAGTGGCGGCGGGTTGTTTGGCCAGTCCAGCACCAACACGGGTGGCGGAGGGCTGTTTGGTCAAAGCAATACCAACAATTCCTCAGGTGGAGGCGGTCTCTTTGGTAACAGTGGAAGCAACACAGGTACCTCTGGATTTGGAGGCTTTGGTTCAAACACCAATACCAACACCAGCCCCTTCGGGCAAACCACGCCCAACAACAACACTGGGGGTGGGTTGTTTGGGAACAAGCCTGCCACCACGGGATTTGGATCAGCAGGATTCGGTTCCGGTAGCGGTGGTGGCGCATTTGGTGGTTCACAAACGGGCCAACAAGGCCAAGGAACTGCCATCGTGCCATTTGAAGCTGTCACTGAAAAAGACACCCAAAAACCAAACGGAATCAACAGCTTCCAAAATATCTCGTCCATGCCACAGTATTCAAACTATTCCTTTGAGGTAAGTCTTCTTCTTAATCATACCCCTCACCAGCTTGATTCTTTAAAACGGTGTTCTTTTTTAAAAAAGAACCAAAAACATTGGTCCTGCGGAGCTTCTAATCCTTGTAGGAGGATTGTTCTTTTTTTTAAAAAAAAAAAAAAAAAAAAAAAACCTGTAACATTAGCTTCCATTTCTTTTGAAAGAAACCGAGAACATCGTCCCTGAGAAGCTTCGGTCGAATCGTTGAGATAAGCCAATGTGTTACTAACAAACGAATAGGAATTGAGATTCCAGGATTATCAACAGAATAGACGATATGGGAATGGAGGAGGAAGTACTACAGGAGCTACGTCGAGCCCATTTGGACAACAAAATCAGTCGCCATTTGGACAGAGTAATACCTCGACTGGTGGTGCTTTTGGTGGCGGTAGTACTGGAGGAGCGTTCGGGTCAAATACAGGTGGCGGTGGTGGTCTGTTTGGAAATACGCAGAACGCCAATACTGGTGGAGGAGGATTTGGCTCTGCGTTTGGAAGCAATACGCAGTCTAACACTGGAGGTGGGTTGTTTGGGAAGCCTGCTGGTAGCACGGGTGGTGGACTGTTTGGTAGTAGCAACACCGGTACAGGGAATGCATTCGGAGGTGGCTCTTCATCGTTTGGGTCAACTGGTAACACCGGTACGGGTGCATTTGGCAGTAATTCTGGATCTACTGGGTTTGGTGGATTTGGTCAACAGAATAATACAAATACTGGTGGTGGTGGGCTCTTTGGACAGAACAAGCCTGCGACTGGTGGATTTGGAAGCACTGGAGGTGGTTTTGGAGCCACTAATACTAACACGGGAGGAGGTCTATTTGGAGGGAATACTAACACGAATACTGGAGGAGGTGGTGGTGGTCTGTTTGGTAATACCAGCAATACCAACACGGGCTCCGGTGGTCTATTTGGTCAAAATAACACTACTAATACTAACCAGTCTCCATTTGGAGCTTCCACAAACACCAATTCCGGTAGTACAGGTTTTAGTTTCGGCAATAACCAACAAAACAAGCCCTCACCGTTTGGCGGTGGCACTACTGGTGGGGGATTCGGTTCCAACAATGGAGGTGGCGGATTGTTTGGTCAAAGCAATGCCAATACCACCAACACAGGAGGTGGAGGATTGTTTGGACAAAACAATGCAAACAAGCCGGCTGGTGGTGGACTGTTTGGACAGAGTTCCACGACCAACACTACTACAAATACTGGCGGTGGTGGTCTGTTTGGGCAAAGCAACACTACAAATACTGGCGGCGGTGGTGGCCTGTTTGGTCAAGGTAACACAAATACAACGAACACTGGTGGCGGTGGATTGTTTGGTCAAAGCAACACCAACACTACCAACACCGGTGGGGGTGGATTATTTGGAAATGCTGGTAACACGGGTGCTGCTGGATTTGGCGCCACAAATAACAACACTGCGACTGGTGGAGGATTGTTTGGGAACAAGCCTGCCGGTGGTGGTGGCTTGTTCGGTGGCAGTGGCGGTGCAACGACTACGACCACCACGACAAGCGGAGGTACCACTGGATTTGGTGGGTTTGGCACTGCTGGCAGCAGCACCACGAACACGACCAACACGGGAGGTGGTGGTCTATTTGGTGGTGGTAACAAACCGTCTTTGTTTGGTGGACAAACTGACAACAAGCCTGCAGGTGGTGGATTGTTTGGTAATACCGGCACCGCCACCACCGGAACCACTGGCGGTGGATTGTTTGGTGGTAACACCCAACAACAACAGCAGCAGCCACAGCAGCAAAGTGGAGGACTCTTTGGACAGGCTAATCAACCACAACAGCAACAAGGTGGAGGATTGTCCTTGTTTGGCGGACAGCAAAACCAACAGGGACAACAAAACAAGTTGATTGCGTCTGTTGACCAGAACCCATATGGCAATAATCCATTGTTCCAAGGTAATGCCAGTGTTGGCAGCGGTGGTGGTAGCACTGGTCCGGGGGCTTCTACAACATCCCCAGGACCAATTGCCACTCCATTAACAAGCTCGACATCAAGAAAGAAGCAAGGTGTCGTGTCGGCATATAGATTAGCCCCCAAACCTCTATTCTCACCGCGAAGAAGCTACAGCCCCTCGCTGAATGGTGGCGGTGCCGCCACTTCGACAATTGCCGGGGAGGGCGAGCATAGTGCTGAAAAGGACACATCACCGAAGGCCAGTTCATCTAGTCACTTGTTCAGTCCACGGGCAGATGAAGCCATTCTCTCATCTGAGGCATTCTCACCGCGTCAAAGTGTTAGAAAACTGATAATTGACAGAAAGCGAAGTACCAGCCGATTGTCGTTACGTGGGGACCAGGAAGATTCTACGAGACTCCTTCTATCACCACCACCAGCTAATGCTAACAATAATGAGCAAACAAACAATCTATCTAATGTCAATGGCAGCAGTCCATTGTCAGTTAATGGAGCCAAAAAGGTTGAATTCCAACAAGACGCTCCTGATTCGCCATCCCCGGCCCCACAACCACAAGGTGAACAGCAACCGTCGTCTGTAAACAAGCGAGAAGACAAACGACGCGACGAAGACATTGTGGATGAACATGGGTACTGGATTTCCCCATCAGCCGAAAAGTTGTCGCACATGTCGTTGAAGGAACTCGAATCAGTTCCTCATTTCAAGGTTGGTCGCAAGGACCATGGATCAGTTGAGTTCCTGGAGCCAGTGGATCTAACCGGGTTCTCTAATGTTGCGAAGCAGATTCCGGGTCATATTGTTGTATTTACGGGCAAGACGTGTCTCTTTTATCCAGAGAAGGAAAAGCCACCGGCTGGCAAGGAGCTCAACGTACCAGTAATGGTGTCATTGGTGGGCACTTGGATCAAAACGAAAGACACAAAAGAGCCGGTCAAGGACCCTAACCATCCACTATACAAGAAGCATCTGAACAGACTCAAGAACATGAAATATACCGAGTTTGTATCCTGGGACCGTGAAACTGGTACTTGGGTCTTTAAAACTCGTCCTGAACTCGAAGAAGCATGATTATGTAGTTATGTATTAATTTAATTATCGTCGTCAAACTTTTCTGTGGTCACGTCCCAGTCGGCGAAGTATGGAGTGAGGAATATTCTTGCAACCGCAGCACAACTAGTTCCTTGTAACGGTATCAATTAATAGCATTCATTTATCGTTTTTGGGACTAGCAGCGGGTCCTCTCCTACAGCCCTTCTCTCTCCCCCCTCTCCCACCCAGAGCAACTAGTACTTGTTTTTCGGTCCTTTTTGGAAAGCAATTTTTTTAAGCAGAATCAACGCTTTTGCTTCTTTCCTGGAAAAGAAGAAAACGGTTCAACTGGTAGGTTTTCGGGGGGGCCGGCCTCCAGACCGCCGTGGATCGCATCGCCAAGATCTTGGGGACCAAGCTTCTTGCTTCTTTCCTTCTTTTAATCGATCGCGCGATCTGCATGCAAACGGTACGTGTATAATGTAGAGCTATGTAGCTAGCGCTGATATATATATCCTTAATTAATATTAATATTGCAATTGCATGGTTAATTGAATATATGTACTTATATATACGTACGTACATAATTCGATCGAAACATGTACATATATATGCATATATATATATATGATGCACCGCGGCCATGGACGTACGTACGTACCTATAGCTAGCCACATATATATATACGTACGTATACCACGTACCACAGTGGCCCAGCTACTGTCTCGTGGGGCCACAAGACTCTGTAATACCTGCAAATATGAGCCCATATGCAAATGTACATATACGTACGTATACCTTGCATCGCAACGTACAGCGCTGGCACGTAGATCTAGAACTAGTACTCGGCCTATAGTCACATAATGTACGTATAGTATCTTATATTAATTATAATTCAACTTGTCAGCCGAGTAAGTGGAAGCACTGGATCGATATCGATCATGCAAGAGCATATATATTGGAAAAAAAGCAGAATTTTCCTATGAAGCCATCAAACCACACCTTGCATGTAGACCATCTACCCTAGTCTGCTTCGTGTGCAATAGGTCAGCCCATGCACCATTCCATGAAACAGCGCGGAACTAAAACTTGTCCAGCGAAAGGAACAACGCGTTTTACGTAATTTCTTTCTCAGAAAAAGAAGCAAAATTAAAAAATTTCATGCATATGGGTTTGCAGTTGTCCCCCTATGCTTCTACACGTCGAGTCCGACAACAGTTCTCACAAAGGCAATGCTTCTCTGTGGGGTCATTTGAAGGTATTGATAAACTAAAGTGATTTCCAAAATGCAATTTGGTTGTATCTTTGGCTCATGCGCAAACAAGTATGAACGAAAGAATCACTAGAGACTATGTTGCTTTGCCTGGAATACTTATTACTTGGGTATGCAAAATTAAACCAAAAGATTACTACAGGGTATATGTGGCACGCCAAGTTGGTGGCTTTCAACACAGCGCTAATCTTCTCTACCAAATTCCAATATACGCCCATGAACTGGAAGCACGGAAGAGTCCTCGTTGGTGTTGCTGGTACAGAGCTTGAATCAACATAGCTTCAACTCAGAGTAGCACCTTAGTTAAAAAGAAAGCAATACGCATTGTCCTTTTAGCTGAAGACACAGACAACCCAACCCTCCAGGAAGCGGAGCCACAGGCCCACTGGTAACGAACTTTAGAGAAAAAGCATGCCTACCGATAAAATTGGCTCATTTAACATTATGTTTATTAACTAACAACTCCAGGGTGGCCTTGCCGACTTTTGGGTAAAACACAATATAGCCCTACAAACCAGAAAGCTCTTTGCTTCCTTTTTTGGAAAAAAAAGAACGTCATAACATTCTCGAATCCTGGATGCATATCATGTTTTGACTGCATATATTTTGTTACAAAATTTGTGTTTTTTTGTTAGTTCATCTATCATTCTACAAAACTGTGTACCGTACGTGGCAGGGCGCATTGTGATTTACTGTGTGATGAGCATGATAGCTGTCGTGTCTCCTAGGATGTAGGGGGGCGAGGGGATCGAAAGATCGATCGACTGACGATGGTGGCTAAGTTGGTGTGCTGCTTACGTGAGCAAGTATGCAGGCAGTTCTAGGGACCTGTTGTCTGACACATTGAAAGGCTTGATTTCTCGTTTGTTTCGAAAAACGACCCTTAGGGTCCCTTTAGCCCTATAGTTCAGGCTCATGTAACTTATGATGTACATTTCAGACCAGATATTATTATATGCATAGAAAAGCTTGGCTCTCCTTAAGTTTTGGAAAACGGTCTGCCTATCAGGATCATAGACCTTGATACCAGTTTCGGCTGTTAATTTAGTCTACTCAAGATCTGAAGTATTTAATGATCGGACCTTGTTCTGTTGATAATTGTTGAATGAATGCATTTTCGACACTATTATTAGAAAAAAACGCATGTACATGCATGCCTCGGTTAATTTCAATCGCAGCTGCCCGGCCTAATCATGCATGGTTACACCCGTGTTGGCACAGCAAGAAAGACTTACGGCACTGTTCTCTGCATGTAGCACCCGTCCATGCACGGTGGGTGACACAAGGCGGTGCCCAACGGCCTGCGGCCTTGACCCCTGGGCAAAACCTGCATTTGTCCAGTGATCCAACCGTGAAACACACACCACAGCCGAACATTTAGAGCTTGGCTATACTAACCTGACGTCTTTAAACTATTTTCATACATTTTTTTTGCTATTTTTTACATTCGATCTGGGACCTGTAGATCGTTACCCCATAAATGCAAGACAAGCTTTTGCAGATCCCCCTTCATATGAGAAAACCGGTGATCGTCAAAAAATTATCCCAACAAAGTAACCGATCACTTCTACATTAGATCTCCCCGTTCAACTCTATTTTACTAATGAATTTTCATCGTTTATAGATCTTTTTCGGGGAGCTAGCTTCCAGACCCCCGTGGTTCCGCTTCGCGGAAGAAAATTATGTGTATTTCACCAGTAAAATATAGGCGATGAGACCTTTTTCTGGAACAGTCGCCAGATTCTCGTGGTACCGCTTCGCGAAATGAATTGGGTGTATAATGAATCTAGGCTGTAGAACTAGCTAGAAAACAATATACTCACCAGACCCGAGAAATACTGTCGCCCATAAAATATTGGGTGAATCTCGAGTAGAACATTTTAGATAGTTAAAAATCACTGGGTCCCAATTCCGCGCCACATAGAGCCCTGCTGGGAGGGTCTGGGGACAGGTCCCCCAGAAAAAGTCAAGTAGTTAATAGCAACTTCCTTGCAGCGAACACGATTTTTCATGTGCAGGAGACACATGTAACAAAGGTGCATCTGGACGCATAGGGTGGGGCAGATCTTGAGCCGCACAGACAATGTTTTGGATCTGACGAGACGGGTTGAAGTCTGAACATATCTAAAGGGGGAACAAGAAAAGTAGGAAAGGGATGGACCGAGGGGAGAGGGATTTTTCAGGCGTAGAATGATATGGGATGGGGGAACGGGCTAATGGACGGATGAGGACTGCAGTTTTATGCAAGCTGCAGGAGCAAGGGGTAGGGGAGGCTCGATTAGGAAGGCGTTTGACGGTCATAGCCACAGGGATGATATGCATACCGGTAGATACTTGCTATAAGAAGAAGTAGGAGGGGGTTTATTTACAGAGATGACATGTTTAGAAGGTGCGAATGAATATCAAGAGGCGGATTGAGAGACAAGTCAGGGCAGTGTGGGATATATAAAAACCGTAGGAAGGACAGAAGGATGAGGTAGACAGAAATTATTCTCTCGTTCCACACTTCTCAGTCGTTCTTTTAATTTTTCTTAATTTTTCTTAATACCACCACCAACAACACACAACCTCGATAATAATGCTGTTTAACAAGGTTCAAGCTTTTGCTCTCTTTGCTGCAGTTGCTGCTGCCCAGGACGTTGTCACTGGTAAGCCAACCACCACCGGCACTGAGATCAAGACTATTCCATGCTCTGAGACTGAATGCCAGGCCACCGAGGCTCCTGCTCCTGAGGTGACCAAGACTGAGACCGAGCCATGTCCAGAGGAGACCGAGCAGCCAACTCAGGCCCCAGCTCCTCCACAGACCGAGACTGCTACTGTTTCCGAGAGCTGCGAGGAGGAGCAGCCAACCCAGGCCCCAGCTCCAGCCCCATCTCCATCCACCGAGAACCCACCAGCTGCTGCCACTGAGACTGAGACTGAGCCATGCCCAACTGAGCAGCCAACTCAGGCCGCTCCAGCTACTGAGAACCCACCAGCTGCGGCCACCGAGACTGAGTCTGAGCCATGCCCAACTGAGGCTGCTCCAGCTACCGAGAACCCACCAGCTGCTGCTACTGAGACCGAGTCTGAGCCATGCCCAACCGAGGCTCCTGCTGCTTCTACTCCTCCAGCTGCTGAGTCTCAGGCCCCAGCCACTGAGAACCCACCAGCTGCTGCTACTGAAATCGAGTCTGAGCCATGCCCAACCGAGGCCCCTGCTGCTTCTACTCCTCCAGCTGCTGAGTCCCAGGCCCCAGCTACTGAGAACCCAGCCGTCGGTGCTACTGAGACCCAGTCTGAGCCATGCCCAACTGAGGCCCCTGCTGCTTCTACGCCACCTGCCCCAGCTGGCGCTGGTTCTACTCCTAACGGTCCAGGCGGTGGTCCTGCTGAAGAGCCAACTGCTGCTCCAGCCACCTCTGCTCCAGCCGCTGGTTCTTCTGCTGCTGCTCAACCCTCTGGCTCTTCCCCAGCTGAAGCCTCCTCTCCTGCTGAGTCTGGAGGTGCCTCTGCCTCTAGCTCCCCATCCGCTGGCGGTGAGGAATCCTCCTCTCCTTCCCAGGCTGCTGAGAGCTCTAGTGCTGAGTCCTCTGGCCCAGAACAGGCCAACTCTGGTGTTAAGCTCGGTAGCGGCCTCGCTGGCGTCGTCGCTGGTGTCGCTGTTGCCCTCTTGTAAGTTTGAACCTCTTCTTTTGATTCCCTTTTGAAAGATTCTTTTATACCATTTCCAAAATATAACTATTAGCACTTTCTAAAAGAAACTTAATTTGCATTTGACACATCCCTTTTAACAACTTTTTGGGGGCTAGCCTCCAGTTATTCCCGAGTTCGAACTTTTTCTTTCAAGTTAGTATGGTTTTGGGGGGACGCCCCCAAACCCCCTGGGTCGGCTTACGATTTTAGGTTAAATGCGTTTTTTCGTATCTTTGGGTGAGATGAGTAAGCCTCATTTGACCAAGACTTGTGGCAAGGCCGCCATTTTTCTTTGGAAGGAACAGACTTGTTGGATTAATTTGTTTAAGCGTTTTCGGATTGGGTCAACTTTCTGCGAAAGAGATTCTTCTTCCCAGGAAAAGACGGTTATACCAATTAGTCTCTTTGAATGAGGGAATAGATTCCGTGAGTAGAACTTTATGCTTTGCTCTTGTTATGGAAAGAAGAACATTGGTTCATCAACAAAGGTACAAAAAGTCGACTGACAGGTTGAAGAGGTGACTGAGATAAGCTTGATGGTTGCCATGGCAACACTAGACCAATCGATTCTTTGCAGATGGGTATGGGAACCTGCGAAGTAAAACTTACGCTTTTGCTTCTTTTTTGGACAAGACGACTATCGATTCATCAATCATGCACCACAATACACTGAGATCTAATCGAAGAGGTGCGTGACATTGTCTGGCGGTTGCCATGCCTATGCTGGACCAATCTGCTTTTAGTGGATTCCTTCGAAGTAAAATTAGCATTTGCTTCTTTTTCTGGAGGATGCAGTTAGAGTAACTAGTTCTTTGAAAGTGGATATCGGCTCCCACGAAGTTAAAACTTACGCTTTGACTTCGACTCTAAAAAGGACATAACAGGAAATAACAAGCTTGATATGGTTGCTATGGCAACACCAGCTAGGCCGAATATGCCTACTAGGAGGGCGATTTCGATCACGTTTATATATGTCCAGGTTTACATACGGCTATGGCGATACACCCGAATGAGCGCTAGATAAAGTTGCGGTACAAAAGCAGGCTCATTTACGTATAGAGAAACCACGAGGCAACTCGTTTTTGCGTCGTCATAAAACTTACCTAGCCGCGTTCTTTAAAAATAACCACACACACCAGCCCTGCGTAGCTTGAACTCGTTTATCACTCACGTTCTTTTTTAAAGGAACAGAAAACATTGGATATTCCTAGTAAATTCTTTTACACTGCGATGTAATAAAGCATAGACACTTTCTACCACCGCGGCTCTGCGAGGCTTCAAAAAATTGAAAGAACTGAACATAACCCAAATATCGAGCGAAGCGAGCCCTGGAGGTCAGGGGGCGTGCCCCCAGAAAACCATACCTGGGTTAGGTTTGCAGGGGGCTGGCCCCCTGCACCCCCGTGGCTCTGCGAGGCTTCAACAAATAGAAAGAACTGAGGACCAAACTAAAAGCATTTAGTCTACGAGAGGCCTTAACGAATAGAGCACTACCAACAACCTCGAGCGAAACGAGCCCAGCGGGGTCTGGGCGCATGATCTCCAGAAAAAACCGAAGAATTCCCCGCGGGATTAACCTAATAGTTTACGTAAAAAGCGTTAGATGCGCATTATAAAGCCATTTCGTAAGCCGAAGCTTCGTTGGAGGCTTGTGGAGCCAATCAATTAATGATTATCTTGTGAAACATCAGACGACTTGAAAAAAGGGGCGCCGCAGGAACAGGCCAATCAGAAAGTGTGGGTTTAGTGGCCAATCAGAATGAAGATAATGTTGCTTACGGTCGGGCCGGTGGGGCGACCAATGAGCGTCGAGGGAATTTGGGAGTGGCGTGAACCGCATCGCCTTATCTTATCATGTATAAATATGGGTTCAGTTTCCCGTCTCTGAGAAGTCAGATCACTACGATTAACAAAGCATTCTAACTCCTTCTGCCTCTTACTAAACCAAAACAACAAACACAAACAACAATGGTCTGCTGCAAGAAGAACTCTTCTGTCTGTGTCTGCGCTCAAGAAGCCACCTGCTCCTGTGGAGCCAAGCCAGCTCAACACTGCACCTGCGAGAAGGCTGCCATTGAGAACGCCACCATCTCTGGCTCCAGCTGCTCCTGCGGTAAGCGACAGGCCAACAGCTGCACCTGCTCGCGCGCCAAGGAGGAGAACCACGCCCGTGAAGGCGAGGTCGACTTCACTTACATGAAATAAACATCCAAAAACTTCACGATCGCTCTGAACATATTTATCTCATGAATCTTTGTACATTATTAGTATATATTTATTCAATTAATTACAACTAATCAATTGCTCGTCAACAATTCCCCGGATCCCCAGGATCGACTTCGCCGAAATCGGAGACCCAATTCCTTCACCGAAGCAGAGTAAATTATAGTCAGGCGAATGACGTAGTCCTGGGGGCACGCCCCCAAACCCCCGGGGTCGGCTTCGCCGAGTTTTGGGTCAATGCACCTTCTGCGAAATAGAACCAACGCTTTTGCTTCTTTTTTGGAAAAGGAGGAAGCCGCTTAGCGGTAATTTTTCCTGGGGGCATGCCCCCAGACCCCCCTGAGTCGGCTTCGCCGAGTTTTGGGTCAGTGCATCTTCTGCGAAGCAGAACTAACGCTTTTGCTTCTTTTCTGGAAAAGAAGGAAATCGTTTAACGGAGACTTTTCCTGGGGGCATGCCCCCAGACCCCCTGGGTCGGCTTCGCCGAGTTTTGGGTCAATTAACCTTCTGCGAAGCAGAACTAACGCTTTTGCTTCTTTTCTGGAAAAGAAGGAAACCGCTTAACGGATCGGAGGTTTCCTGGGGGCACGCCCCCAGTCCCCAGGGTCGGCTTCGCCGAGAAATGGGTGCACAACGGCCTTCTGCGAAGCAGAACTAACGCTTTTGATCCTTTTCTGGAAAATAGGAATGCCACTCGATTG
>JAJMDO010000182.1:0-38178 GCA_030573635.1 Blastobotrys ciferrii
CCCAGGGGGTCTGGAGGCGTGCCCCCAGAAAACCAGCTCTAGGTTAGGTTTGGCATATATAAACCCCCGGTGAGAAGAAAGAGCTAATTGAAATTACTGACTGTTTTTGCTTCTTTTTCTGGAAAAAGAATGCTACTGGACGTTAAAGTTTGCAGTTGTTTTATATTGATTAAGTATCGTCTTCAACGAATCTAGCGTGAACACCGTGAGCGGAGAAGGAAGCTAGTGCTACTTCCTGAGCGATTGCTCCGTTGTTTTTGGTAAGGTCATCGTCGGAGACAACGTCCTTGAACTCCTGCAGGAGACGGACGATGACGAAGGAAGCTTCGGTGAGGGCAAATTGTTGGCCGAGGCAGATTCTTGGACCACCGGAGAAGGGAATGTATGACCATGGAATTGTTTTGTTTTCGAGCCAGCGTTCGGGTCTAAACTCGTCGGCGTCCTCACCCCACAGGTCCTTAGATCGGTGCATGGCGTAGGTGGAGTAGACAATGTTTGTGCCTTTTGGAACGTACACGGGCTCAGTTTCGTCAGGGCCACCACCACGGGGAAGGGTTGTGTTCATGATAGAGGAGCGACTGTTGACAGGGACACTTGGGTAGAGTCGCAAGACTTCGTTGATAAAGCATCTGAGGTATTCACATTTTTTGAGGTTGGAGAAGGTGATTTCATCTGTGTTCTTGCCAAAGGTCTCCAAAACCACAGCTCTTAGCTTGTTCCAGACGCGCTTGTAACGCAACAACATACCAATGCTGTAAGTCAAAACGCCACCCGTTGTGTCCTTTCCGGCTAACAGAACGTTAAGAGATTGATCACGCATCAGAACAGGGTCTCGGGTCTGCTTTGTGAGCTCGTAAAGGAACACATATCTCTCAGACTCGGTCTTTTCCTCACCGGCCTTTTCCCTACGATCTCGTTCTTCGGCAACTTCCAATGCACGGTAAACATGGCGATCGACGTATTCTTGACAGAGCTTCAATGCGTCTCTGAACTCCTTGGACGTCACGAGGAAATAGAGCCTTGAAGCCAAGGCTCTTTTGAAGCACCAGGTACCCGCGATGGCGAAGGCTTCGGCAAAACGTTGTCCCTCTGTTTCCTCCTCGTTATCGTCGAATTCAGCAGAAAGGGTTTCGGTGCCTGAGCCATAGAGATATTCAGTAGAGGTGTCCATTGTCAACTCCAAGAACAGCGGCTGAACGTCAAAATCCTTACCGCGAGCACTCTTGTGTTTGAAGAGCTCAATTAGTAGGTCAGTGTGTTTTTTAATACCGTCGAACCCAGTGATTTGGTCGTTGGCGAACTGGGGTCGAAGGAGAGAGCGGGAATGATGCCAGCCATCACCGCTGAGTGTGAAGATACCATGACCCAAGAGAGGAAACATCTGCAAATGCTTCAAACCCAAGTCATACTCTTTGAATTGTGTGGCCAGAATCGCCTTCACATTCTGTGGATCAGTAGTCTGAATCGCCACGTTTCCCAACACATTAACCCGGATCGTTTTCTTGTTGGGCTTCTCCATCAAACTCCGTGTGTATTCAAGGTAGTCGTGTTGAGCGGCACGCTTGAAAGACTCCAGAAGTATGTCCATCCCCATCCATTTGTTCGGATACATATATGCAGGCGCACAGTTGTATTTCTTGCATGTGCGTCGATATTGAATTTCTTGGATCCAGCTGGTCAAGTAGAACCCAACAACACCGACCAGTATAGTCAGCGGCACATACAGAAGCAGCATTCTTCCTACTTCAACTGACAGAACTTTATAACGGCACAAAGCAAAACTGCGATGAAACCGCCGTTTTATATACCATCAATACTCTCGAGGCGTGATCGACAGTAGAGGACATACCAGATCGGGAACACTCCCTAGAAACGGGAAAACTTATCACAACCACCTCGATAAGAACAGCCGTTCAGGAACAAGGGGTACATCAGCCGCGTGAACAAAAAGAAAACGAACCCAAAGCTCACAGAATTCCATTCCTTTTTTTAACGCAACATATATACACAGTCTTTCTCATTGACCCCGGCCCGGCTACAAAATTATGCAGGGACTAAGTTCTTAGTTTGATCGGCATCCCTCCCGACATAGGCTGATCACACCCAAAAACAAGGGACACGGACTTCTACATAGAGCGTATATGCAATTAAGCTATCGATCAGCCTGACGATCCATAAGACACCTGTTCAAGAATATGCCAATCGATCTTCCCGGCGTCCGCTTCGCAGATAGATAATGAACGCAATTAATGCATGCATTTGTTCATTTGTTTCAGCGCCAACATAAAGTCTGATTGTGTAATCGATTGTACGGTGATGAATGCTTCGGAGATGTATCGGAATAACAATAATAACTACAATGTTGACCATTCGGAGAAGTAGTTCTGCCTCTTGTGAGACCTCATCTGGGTTAGGATTTGGCCCCCTGCACCCCCGTTGCTCTGCGAGGCTTCATAGAATAGACCCTAACCTCGAGCGAAGCAAGTCCTGGGGTACCCCCCGAAATCATTTCTGGGTTAGGTTTTGCAGGGGGCAGGCCCCCTGCACCCCCGTGGCTCTGCGAGGCTTCGTCGAATAGAAAGGGTTTACCCATAGCTTCGAGGGAAGCGAGCCCTGGAGTCTGGTGGCCTGCCCCCAGAAAACTACTACTGGGCTAGGTTTTGCAGGGTTCCAGCCCCCTGCACCCCCGTGGCTCTGCGAGGCTTCGTCTAATAGAAAGGATTTACCCATAGTTTCGAGCGAAGCGAGCCCAGGGGGTGTGGGGGCATACCCCGAGAAAAACTACTACTGGGCTAGGTTTGCAGAGGACTAACCCCCTGCACCGCAGAAGCTCTGCGAGGCTTTAACGAATAGAAAGGAAAAAAACACTACCCATAGTTTCGAGCGAAGCGAGCCCAGGGGTCTGGGGGCTTTCCCCCAGAAAAACACTACTGGGTTAGGTTTATAGTGGGCTAGGGCGAAGCGAGCCCTGGGGTCTGGGGTCCTGCCCCCAGGTACTAGTTCTGGGTTAGGTATGCAGGGGGAAGACCCCTGCACCTGGTGACTCTGCGAGGTTTCAACAAATAGAAAGAATTTACTTTACCCATAGCCTCGAGCGAAGCGAGCCCTGGGGGTCTGGGGGCCTGCCCCCAGAAAAGCCCATATATATAGTTAATCGATTGGTATATTTGGTTGATTGAATGGTGTTGTGTTGAACGATTTGTCTTCGGTCCCAAGGGAGAGACATCGATATATCGTGAGATCAGTAGATGAGCGGGGGATTAAGGAGATTGGGCCCGAGTCGGCGAGATCGGATTATCCAAGCGACCGACGTGGATGCGTTGGCGTCTAAGTATTCGTCGGTCTGCAAGGGGTACATACAGGATCCGTATATCGAGCTGTTGGTGGAGGGGATACGCAACGACAAGCGAAATCGGGAGGGGTTTGTGTCCAAGCTGCCCCTAATCAATCGAGGTGAGTTGAGCATGGAGTAGAAACGCATAACGTAGTAGAGTAGAGCGCAGGGCTAATGTTTGCTAGGAACATATGTTCGCCAGCATTCAATTGATCTCCTGTTGGAGGCATTTCTCAGAAACGGGGGTCGCCAGATCGTCTCGCTTGGAGGCGGCTCCGACACGAGGCCGTTCAGCCTTCTGCAGAGACCAGAATTCGCAGACCACATCGTCATCCACGAGCTCGACTTCCAGGTGAGCACTGCCAGGAAGGTCTCAACCATAAAAGCCAATAAAGAGCTTTGTCACGTGATCCCGGTAGAGACGACTGATGAGGCGGAAATTCATACGAAGAACTACCACTTGCATGCGAAGGACCTGCGAGAGCTGAATGCGTCCTCACCGCTTCTACCGGGAATGGACGCCAGTCTGCCGACCCTGGTCCTCAGCGAATGCTGTTTGTGCTATCTTGAGCCGGGCGAGAGCGACGGAGTGATGGAATGGCTGGTCAAGAACTTCCGCAACGGGCTGGGCATGATTCTATATGAGCCAATTGGCGGGAATGACCAATTTGGTGTTGTGATGAAGGAGAACCTTGCAATGAGAGGAATTTCCCTCCCCACCCTTAATAAATACCCCACCCTGCTGTCCCAAACTAACCGCCTACAGGCGTGGGGCTTCAACGGATTCAGCAGGGCCGCAGATATGGACTATATCCACAATAATTGGCTCGACGACGACGACAAACATCGAATCGATAACTTAGAGTTCCTCGACGAACGCGAGGAACTGGACCTTCTTCTAAAACACTACTGCGTAGCATGGGCTGTCACCTCTAACACACCCTTCCACGAAGCTTGGTTATCCTTTAAAAGTAACTCTTGATTTTGTTTATCTCACACATCAAAACTTTTCCTGGGGGCCAGCCCCCAGACCCCCGTGGCTCTGCGAGGCTTCTATGAATAGACCAGTTCATTTGTTGATCAAGAAGTCCAATTGTCACACTAGAAGGGTTTACTAGGGGCCGGCCCCCAGACCCCCGTGGCTCTGCGAGGCTTATTTCGAATAGCTTAATGCATTTGTTGAATAAGGAGTCCAATTATCACACTAGAGGGTTACAGTTTACAACGAGCTGAAGCCCCGCAGGGCCACTGTTTTTGGTTCTTTTTTTAAAAAGAACAGAACAATACAACGAGTTGATGCCCCGCAGGGCCACTGTTTTAGGCCATTTTTTTTTTAAAAAAAGAACAGAACCAATACAACGAGTTGATGCCCCGCAGGGCCACTGTTTTTTGGTTCTTTTTTTAAAAAGAACAAACCACTTCAACGAGTGGGAACAGGCGAACAAGATAAAGGAGTAAATGTATTAAATACAAATGGGATATGCAAGTTTTTAGTTTTGAGGAGGTTGTTGATGTTGTTCGACATCTTCACCTTCCACTTTACCGCCGAAGCCGACGGGGATGTTCACGCCGCGAGGGACGATACACATGGCTTTATATACCTTGCCCATGGCACCGCCGCCTTTTTCGACGAGACGGCTGTAGGCCTGTTCGATTCGTTTTTTCCCATCGTCTGACTTCTGGTTCTCAGCCAGCTGGGTGGCACGAGCGCCGATGCCCATGGCATGAAGCCAGTCGCCTTGCATAACGGGGCCATATACGTCGACCTTATGTTTCTGTTGGGCGGCGACTTTAATTGCCTGGAAATCGACATCTGTTGACAAGTCGGCTTCACCCGGGGTTTCGAACGGGTTAACGATTTTGTGGTTCTTGATGGCACGAAGCGAGTCTACTGGGATTGTGGCTGATGGGCCATAATCCACAATCAGGGCTGCACCGCCACAGTGCTCCACCACACTTCCCACCTGATTGGCGATGTCCCATGCATCGGGGCAGATCTCGACCTTGGCTCCTTCCGGGAGCTTTGTGTATCGAGGGTGCGATTGGGGGACGACCTTTGAGCTGGGTGTCCAGCTTGGGTTCATGGTTAGATGGAATTTGGGCTTGTCGTTGGCTCCTGAAGCCATGACCTTGGATTGGCCAGGCAGCAGACTGTCGTCCTTGGGGATGGAGTAGTCTACCTGGAGCTCCCGCCATCCGTCCTTGGTGTTTTCAAATTGATAAATAGGGAGCGCATCGAAGAACTCATGCGCAATGATGAACGTCGGCACGTTTTTCTCTCTAGGAATCTCCTTGGCGTTGTCAAACCAGAATATGGGAGTCTTCCACTTGGTCGTGGACTTGTATCCAGAGTCCACTGGAGAAAAAACGTCGTCGCACAATCGCTGACGCTGCATCTCCCGTAAGGTGGGGCTCGACTCGATCATGTAGATGTCCTGCAGGGCGCTGGTGAAGTCCTTGAAGGATCTTCCTGCCCGCAGCAAATCGTCCATCAAAGTGCCACGCCCGGGACCAAACTCCACGATTCTGAACTTAGGTGGACAGCCTTGGGCGAGCCATTGCGTCAGAATCCACACACCCACCAGCTCGCCAAACATTTGCGAAATCTCCGGCGACGTGGTGAAATCACCAGACACGCCAAACGGGTCTTTATTGGTATAGTACCCCCCCGCTGGGTTCGTCAGACACTGCCGCATGTATGAAGCCAGAGAAATTGGCCCTGTGGCCCGAATAGTCTCGGCCAAAAACTTGCTCAGGTCATCGCTCTTCTTAGCCACAGGCTTCTCCTCGCTTTTCTTTGATTCACCTTCATTGCTCTGTTTCTGTTGTTCCGTCGAATACATCATTCTTCGGTTCGCCCACACCATTCGACCCTGTCGACAAGCATTGCTCTGCAACGCACGCAGATTAACTCGATTTCCACTCCACCGCTTCATTGATACTTAATCCGTCGAGAATAACAAGTCTCAAAATTTTTGCTAGTCGTCGACCTCGCTAAGACAAAAGAGCTCTTTATTATCGAGCGCCGCAGCTCCTTTAGTCCCTCCCCCATTGGTCGTCGGCCCGACCCTCATTCTTCCGCTTATCTCCGCTTCTCAGCCGCACGTGAATAAACGTCCACCCGTATATTTCTTTTTCCAGAAGAAGAAACAAACGGCGTTGTATTGCTTCGCGTATTCGGAATAGAAGGGTCACTTGTGGCTATTAGGCTAGTGGTATTCTTCTTTTTCCAGAAAAAGAAGCAAAAAGCGTTGTTCTGCTTCGCAGAAAGTACTGGATATCAAAAGCTCGGAGAAACAGACCCATGGGGGCCTGGGGTGAAACCATCTATATTCGTCACCTTTTTGGGATAGTGCCATTCTCCTTTCTCAGTAAAAGAAGCAAAAAGCTTTCGTCCTGCTTCGCAGATGACGTTTGGCTACCCAAAGCTCGGCGAAGCCGACCCAGGGGGTCTGGGGGCGTGCCCCCAGAAAAACTACCTAATATATGTTGTCTTCTATTTCCAGAAAAAGGGGAAAAGGGTTGTTCTACTTCGCAGAAGCTGTCTGGCTACCAAACTCTCGGCGAAGCCGACTCAGGGAGGTCTGGGGGGAGAAAAGATCAGAAGGAGTTAAAAGTTAGTACTTGAAGGGTTACTTTCATGTGTAAAAGGGTTAGTTTGGTTTGATGATAGCCCACCAGTTATCTTTTTCGTAGCCTGATTCGAGGATGGCACCACCCGCGGTTTTGACGTTATCCTCTAACTCGCCTTCCCGGTACAGATGGTAGTATCGCTGGCGGACCTTCTCTTCGTCTGTGCCCTTTTTAGTGACCCAGGGGACGAGCACGTCCTGGTCCATGCCCTTGTCCCAGCCACGACGGGAGTTGCGCTGTTCCAGGGCCCAGACATATATCAACGCAGTTCCGTCTGACTTTAGAGTAGACAGAACCGTTCGCACTGCCTCTATTCGTCGTTCCTCTGTGGAGAAATGGTGGATTACGGCAATGGAAATGGCAAAATCGTAGCGATGTTCGCCAAATGGGAGACAGAGTGCATCAGCCACCACCGCCACATCGTTCTTCTGGGCAGCGATTTCAACTAAATTTGACGATCTGTCCGATCCAATCACCGTTATATCCTTGTTCACAGCCATGTATTTCCCATTCCCACATCCAATGTCCAGCCCAACAGATCCCTTCTCTCGCGACATTAGGTATCGTTCTACAATCGGCCACGGCTACAGTCCGGTTAGTTGATTGTCTTTTCTGGGGGCACGCCCCCAGACCCCCTGGGCCCGCTTCGCGGGTTTTTGCAGTATGAAAGTTCCTGCATCCAATAGATATAAAATCTAATATTGGAATACAAGAGTTTGATTATGTTTCTAGGTGGTCCGGGAGATGCTGGATCAGGTAGAAATATGCCCAATCGCAGCCGGCATGCATGTATATTCCTTACCTTATAACGGGTGCTTGAAAAATGAGAAGCTATATCTTGATAAACCTGATGGACATATTCTTCTTCCTTCTCAATGGCCCCTTCATTAGTCCCGCTCATGCTTGACTAAATTTGTTCTGGTAGTTCGTGATTCAAGTCAAGCCCAGCGCGCCTGCGCGCATACCCCGAGCTCACCAGCTTTTCATATTCAGGCCCCATTTCTGACCAGTAGGATTATCAATATTTTTCGTTTGAACTAACAGGTCTACTTCTATTCTCCTTTTTTTCTAGAACAAAACAGATGTGCTGTTCTGTTCCGTGGAATGATACTGTCTATTAGAAAGTCCATGGCTTAAGACACTCAGAGTCGAGGACTCGTTAACAGGAAAGCGGCTATAAAAGCAACATAAAGTAATCAATTGGAGTAATGGTATTCTTATTTTTCCAGAAAAAGAAGCAAAAAGCGTTTGTTCTGCTTCGCAGAAGACGTCTGGCTACCCAACCCTATGCGAAGCCAACCCAGGGGTCACGCCCTCAGAAAAATCTCCTGCTAAATAGCACTAACTCAATTTGCCTTATACCATGTTCTTCTACCAGAAAGGGAAGAAAACAGCGTCGTACAGCTACACAGAAGTCGTTTGGCTACTCGACTCTCGGCGAAGCCGACCCAGGGGGTCTGGGGCGTGTCCCCAGAAAATACTACCAGTTATGTATATACAATTTGGCCATCTATTTCCTCTTTTCCAGAAAAAGAAGCCAAAAGCGTCTGTTCGGCGCCGTAGAGAATTCGAACGATTGGATACCCAACCCTCGGCGAAGCCGACCCAGGGGGTCTGGGGGCGTGCCCCCAGGAAAAACCGCCTGGTATACAGTTCGCTTTATGTTGTCTTCGTTTTCTAACTTCACTTGTCAGCAGCGGTAGTATTAGTATTTATGAGTACCAGGATAGGTTTTGGAATGGTGGGTACTTGGCTTTAATGCCTTTCCAGTGGCAGGAAACACCGACGATTAAGGCGAACATTTGAGCGTAGCCGAAGGATATCGGGAGAAGCAGCGAGTTGAAATCTTTTGGTTGCTCGTCGTCATCTAGTAGCACCAGGACTGAGAGTAGGATACCGATGCAGAGGGTGAGAAGAGGTGTGCCGATTCCGCAGAATGCGTTCCATTGGATAGTCCGGATTGCAATATACGTCACGTCAATGTCGTCCTGATAGTTCAAGGTCATGAAGTCGTTGTAGTAGTAATTGAGGGCTACTGCAGCAACCAGAAAACAAGTAGAAACCAGTAATGACAAGGGGTATATCCAATTCACAGCTATCGACATATTCGACTCACGGAAAACCATCCCTGAACAAACGAATGCCACCTCTAGACCTATGAGACCTTTAATCACCATGTCGTCGCGTGTCGAAACAATCAGCCCAACCGAACCCTCTCCCGGATCCCGCTTATTCAGTCGCATATGTCTATAATCGCTCCAAACCTGGAACAGACACATACACCCCGTCACACACACAATAAACACTTGCAATGGGCTTAATAGCATTCTTCAGCTAGTATAAGCATTTGGTGGATGTGTTAAGGGTCTAACGTTAAGGTTTGTTTTTTTTGTTCCCCCAGACTCCCGGTCTGCTTCGCGGATTCTGTGTATGCATGTGGGAACCTTAATCAGTAATCACTACTAGATCTAGAAGCTTTAATTACTACACTACTCAAAGGGTCATCCCAGACCGAATCCTCATGTGTCCACTTCAGTTGTTTCCCTGGGGCATGCCCCCAGACTCCCTGGGTCCGCTTCGCGGATTCTGTACATGTAAAAGCCTTAATCACTATTAGCAAGAAGCTTTAATTACTGTACTACTCAAAGGGTCATCCGCAGCCCTGAGTCCTCGTGTGTCCACTTCAGGGATTTCATGCAAAGGCTCTAATTAGAACAAATAAACGGTAGATGAAGTAAACTCAAGATTTCAGGGCTATAGTTTTTGATTTTCCTCTAAGAGAAACGGTAAAAGGTACACTGCTTTATGGTTTTGGTTATCTTATGAAAAACAAACCAAGCGCCCTCATTTTGAAGCACCTCAGGGTTAATGCTTTTAGTTCTTTTCAAAAAAGGAACAATACGGAACTCGTATCATCCTTCTGGTTCTCTAAACAATATTTCACTTTGTCAGGTTACAAGATGGGGATTAATTGAACCGTCTATAATATATAAATGAGGGCAGTTACTCGTTAGCTTCATCGTCGTCGTCAGAATCCTTCTTTTTTGACGCTTTGGCTTTCTTCTCTTCTTTTCGTCGTTCCTTTTTGAGTCGTTTTCGTTCTTCCTTTGTGATACCGGTATTGGTCAGTTCTTCAGCCGGTGGCTCTGCCATCGGCGTATCCTCGACATCAGTTTCCTGCTTCTCACCAGTTGTAGAGTTACGAAGCAATGGCGGCAGTCCTCGCAGATCTCGTTGAATCCTTTTCAATTGGTTCGAAACCGAGTCGTACCCTTCCAACGTCTCCAAATACGAGCTCAACGCCACCTCGGCCTCCATATCATGCAATGGAGCAGTATCCACCACCTTCACGCTTGCCGGTTGCTCTTGTTTCCGTCGAAACATTGACATGCTCTTTTATTATCCTTATCACTCTTGATATCGATCTGAAATTTCTTTGCCTCTAAAAATTATGTTTCATGATAGGTAACCACCAGCCGTGCATGCATGCACATGTCATCAATCAGATTCTATTTACAATTCTATCGATCCTAGCCTATCAGACGCCTTAGGCGCTCTTAATGCCATACAAAATGGACTAAACCTCTGGGGGCACGCCCCCAGACCCCCTGGTCTCGCTTCGCTCGGGTTATGGGTAGTGTTCAATGCTTTCTATTCGTTGAAGCCTCGCAAAGCCACAGGGGCAAAATCCTAACCCAGAAATAGTTTTCTGGGGGCAAGCCCCTATAACGGGCTGACTTACTTCACTCGAAGATATGAGTAGGGTTCAGTTCTTTCTATTCGTTGGAGCCTCGCAGAGCTACGGGGGCGCAGAGGGCTGGCCCCCTGCAAACCCTAGCTCAGAAATAGTTTTCTGGGGCAAGCCCCATAACGGGCTGGCTTCGTTCGAAGCTATAAGTAGCGTCCAGTTCTTTCTATTGGTGCCTCTCAGAGCCACGGGGGTGCAGGGGGCTGGCCCCCTGCAATTTCCCCGGAAAGGTTAGTTCGAGGATTGGTACAGGGTTGGATATAATATATTTACAAGAGGTTAGTGAGTTAGGTACCAACGGCCCTTAGCAGTTCTTCTGGCAATGATTTTTCGGCCTGTTCTGGAACGTTTTCTAGCTAGAAAGCCCAAGCGTCGTTTTCGCCGAAGTGTGTTTGGTTGGTACTCGTTACCCATGGCCTTCCATCGTCGTTGGGTGGCCCCGGTGAAGCCGGTCAGGCCAGGCAGGATGCTGTTAAATGACGGCTGAATGGAAGCAGACGTAGAAGTCACAGACGGAGCAGTTCTCATGGAAGTTCGTAAGGACGATAAGGTGGACGGACCAGACAAAGTCGACAAGTGTCGTCCAGCCATATGACCCATCACCGTAGGTCGACTGACAGCAGTCACCTGTCTATCCTCTAGTTAGCATATTTCAATAACATGGCATCATTTTGACCACTCACCTAACCGCCGTTCTAAGCATAAACATCTTTCACTGCGTTTTCGTCGTCCCAAGAATCGTCTCAACCCTTACTCCCAAAATTTCAACATCTTTACGCGCTTCACACCGAACGCGCATTTTCATGCATACATGCACAACCGTTAAGATAATCTAAATCTACCATCTTTATCAGAATCAAGCCTTAACGAAACAAGCCTACAGACATGTTTGAGATTGTACTCCTCCTCTTTTCCAGAAACAGAAACAAAAAATGTTGTTCTACTTCGCAGAAGATCTTTCAGACCCAAAACGTTCCCCGATAGAAGCAGTACTAGTTCCGGGTTAGTTTTTGCAGGGGGCCAACCTCCTGCACCCCGTGGCTCTGCGAGGCTTCATCGAATAGACCCATAACTTCGAGCGAAGCGAGCCCTGGGGGTCTGGGGACATGCCCCCAGATAAACCCAGTATTTGTTCTTCGCAGATGTCTCAAGGACTCAAAACCTTCCGCGAAGCGGAACCATGGGGGTTTGGGACCCAGTAACGTCGAGTAAAGCTAGTCCTGGGCGTATCGGGCATGCCATCAGACAATATCAGTACTATTTCTTCGTAGAAGACCTTAGGACCCAAAACCTACCGCGAAGCGGAACAGTGGGGGTTTGGAAGCTGCCCCTCCCAAAGCTTTTTAGACTTAAGAATTAGTCCCATTAGGTTAGTGTAGTGATCGTCCTTTTTCAGAAAAGAAGTAACAGGAGTTCTACTGCTTCGCAGAAGATCGTAAAACACGAAACCTTCCGCGAAGTCGAATCACGGGCGTTTGGTGGCTGGACCTCAGAAACTTAATAATAATCATGCTCATTGGGCTATTAATGCGTAGTGCTTTCGCGAAACAAAATTACGGTGTTAGATAGCTTGTCTCCAATATATCAAACGTGAATCCATATCAATTTATGAAGCATTCAGTTACAATGATAATGAAGGTTCAGATATCTGAAGTACCTGACTATAACGGATAATTAAATTTCATCACGGATGCAAATTCTAACTGGTTTGAAAGATGCAACGGGCAAAAAAAGTGTACTTCAATAAAATGTTACTAGTTGGCAAATATTTCCAGGGAAAGATACGTTGTTCTCCTTCGCGGAACATCCTCCCCAACCCTCGGCGAAGCGACCCTGGGGGTCTGGGGGCACGCCCCCAGAAAACCTCTTAAGCGAGTTTCTTTAAAATTCTTTTCCAGAAAAGAAGCAAAAGCGTTAGTTCTGCGTCGCAGAAAATGTTTGGCTACCCAAACCTCGGCGAAGCCGACCCAGGGGGTCTGGGGGCGTGCCCCCAGAAAACCTTATAAGCGAGTTTCTTCTTTTCCAGAAAAGAAGCAAAAGCGTTAGTTCTGCTTCGCAGAAGACGTTCAGCTAGCCAACCCTCGGCGAAGCCGACCCCGGGGGTCTGGGGGCGTGCCCCCAGAAAAGCCTCACGCGACGCGGCGGGTCTTAGATGTATTTCAGCCGCACTGAATGCGGCGTTGGTTGTTGTAGGTTAGGACAGAAGGAGTTAAATATGTACAGTGAGGGGGATATTTACACTTGGATGATGATGTTTGGGCCGACGGAGGAGGAGATTGTGGTTTTGCCGATGGAGGGGGCCTTCTTTTTGTCCATTTTGGCGATAGTGTCGCGGATGGAGTCGGTGACTGCGACGATGTTGCGGACGATTTCGTAGTCGGAGAAGCTGCAGCGGCCGACGGGGAGGGAGAGGACGGGCGTCTTCTGCTTGTAGATGGTTTCGCCGGCGGCCTCGTTGATGACGTTGTACATGTTTGCGGCGCTGGTGACGGTGCCGCGTTTTGCGGACGGCATGAGGCCCCGGGGGCCTAGGGTCCGGGCCACGGTGTTGAGTCGGCCCATCATGTCCGGGGTCGCGTATGCGCGATCAAAGTTGATGACTCCGTCGCGGACCTGCTGGATGAGATCGTCGCTGCCGACGAGGGCCGCGCCGGCACGGCGGGCCGCCGCCGCCGCGTCCGCGTCGTTGGTGAAGACGGCGATGCGCTGCTCCTCGAGCGCGCGCGGCAGCCGATATGACCCCTGGACCATGGCCGCGCCCTTCTCGGCGATCATGGCCATGTGCAGCGATATGGTCGTGGCCTCCGCAGGTCGACCGACTTCAGCGGCCCGCAGATACCGCAGAGCCGTCTCCACGTCCATGCACAGCGGGCTTTTGGCCGCCAGCCGCGCCTCGTCCTTCAGCTTGGCCACCCGACGCTGCTCGGCCTTCTTGGTCTGCTCGCGCAGCGACGCGCGCTCCCGCTGCTGCTGCACCTGCTTCGCATCCGCCTTGGACTCGTCGCCCCCGCCGGCGGCCCCCTTCTTCTTCGAGCCCCATCTACCGGGCTGCGGCGTCCGCAGAAGCGGCACGCTCGGCCGCACCAGCGGGCGCAAGACCACGCCGCTAGAAAACGGGTTCAGAATCCCCCGGCTCGCCATGTTAGTATACAAAGTGTCTATAATCAGTTCTTCCCTCCCTCGCTGAAAAATTCAGCTCTTTCCTCCCAACTAGACAACCGCGGTGGGTAACCACATGAGCCGCGTGGTGTGCGGCGTTTCTGAGGGCACGCCCCCAGACCCCCTGGGTCGGCTTCGCCGAGTGTTGGGTCTAAAAACCTTCTGCGAAGCAGAACTAACGCTTTTGCTTCTTTTCTGGAAAAGAAGAAAACTTATAGTAGGTGGTGCTTCTGGGGGCACGCCCCCAGACCCCCAGGGTCGGCTTCGCCGAGGGTTGGGTAGCTAAACATATTCTGCGAAGGAAACTAACGCTTTTGCTTCTTTTCTGGAAAAGAAGAAACTTTCTTAAGGGAATTTCTGGGGGCACGCCCCCAGATCCCCTGGGTCGGCTTCGCCGAGGGTTGGGTAACCCAACGTCTTCTGCGAAGCAGAACAAACGCTTTTGCTTCTTTTCTGGAAAAGAAGAAACTCGCTTAGGAGGTTTCCTGCCAAACAAGTCTTCTGCGAAGCAGAACTAACGCTTTTGCTTTTTTTCTGGGAAAGAAGAACTGGCTTTAGAGGTTTCCTGGGGGCACGCCCCCAGACCCCCTGGGTCGGTTTCACCGAGGGTTAGGTAGTCAAACGTCTTCTGCGGAGCAGAACAAGCACTTTTTGCTTCTTCTGGAAAAAGAGGAATATTAATAGTTGATTAAGTTTCTGGGGCATGCCCCCAGACCACTGGGTCGGCTTCGCCGAGGGTTGGGTAACCAAACGTCTTCTGCGAAGCAGAACAAACGCTTTTTGCTTCTTTTTCTGGAAAAAGAAGAATTCCATCAGATAAAATCGTGTAACTATTGTTATAGGGCTGGCTTTCTGTCTGAGGGAAGGATCCCGACGCTTCCCGGGTCGTCTTCGTCAAGAGTTGAGGTCTTACAAGCCAAGCGATAAACCGCTTCGCAGCGGTTTTCTCATTGGAAGTTGACTTAAGCCTTTAGAAGGGTGTATCGATCCGGAGGCTGAGGTTTTAACTGTTTTTAGACGTCCAACAGGTTTCAGCTTGTCGACATGAACAGTGAATACTTGGGTCTCCATACAGGCAACATTGCCTAGGAACTAATGCTGAATGGTAAGAGATAAAACTGGGGATATATTATTAGAACAGACCAGCTTAAGGTCTGAATACAGGCTGGAAATATCCCTACCGACTGTACCCTGGCAGTCGTGGAGCTGAGTTCTAATTTTGCATATTTTTCTTTTCCAGTTAAGAAGCAAAAGCGCCAGTGCCTCGCAGAAGGTTCTTGGCTCAACCCTCGGCGAAGCCGACCCAGGGAGCCTGGAGCATGCCTCCAGACAAGCCGACGTTAGGCAGTTTCTTCTTTTCTAGAAAATCAAAAGCTAAAACATTTCTCATAGCAGCGAGTGTTTTTTGTTAACCAAACAGGATCCCCTTTTCAGCCATGTGATTCACCACCATTTGGAGCAATCCAAAATTAGGCAGCAGACTCCAGTAATTCAGGACACACACTTGGTAGAGAACTTAAGTGTCTCACGCATCTCTCTATTGAGGCGTTGTATCCTAGGGTACCATTTGTGGCACTGAAAAGTTGTAAATGCTTCAGTTTATCCAAATATGTTAATCTCTGCAGCATCGTATTTTTATATCAATGATTAAACAAATGGTGAAGAAGGCAAGGTGCACGATTTACGTCAAGAGGTTGAGGCTGTGCCACGTAATGCAACCCTGGCCAAGGTATTTTATCAGCAAAATAGTTCAATTCCGATCAGTTCATGCCGTGATTTGGGAGTGTTTTAATAACGAGGGATCCAGAAAAATGAAGGGCACAACTTCGATTGTGCAGAACTCGAAAAAAATAAACCTTATTATCCAAAAATGTTCCAAGAGGGCAGAAGACAGAGGTAAACCCCCGAATCTTGGGTTCTCAATTCAATTGAATACCAGGAAGGCATCCAGTTAATGGCGGAGTTTATCGCGACTGGACGACAGCATGAAAAAGCGAGCTTCGAAATGCGCCAATCTAGTAGCTGACAGTTGGAAGCAACTCAGGCTACGTCACAGCAGGCTAATTGAGTCGATGATGTGTAGAAACAAACGAATGCAAAGCACATGAACTGAAAAGAATCCAGTACTGGGTTAAGATTTGCACCCCTGCATCCCAGTGGCTTCGAGGTTTCAACAAATAGAAATAATTGAAAGCCATCCAATAATCCGCGAAGCGGACCCAGGGGTCTGGGGGCGTTCCCCCAGGAACCGCTAGTGGGCTAGGTTTTGTAGGGGGGGTCTGTCCGGAAGAATGTATTGGATTAAGAGTTTGGCATGTCGGCTTATTCTGGGTTTGGGATTACCTCTAAATGGTGCTCCTTGTAACTCCACAAAATACTGGTTTAATGTCAAATGATGTGAATACTCCTTCCAAACGTAATGCACCAGCCAAACACCTATAGCCGCTGGCTTAGAGGGTGAATATCGGGGCCAGATTTTACCGTACAAGATAGAGAGTAGTTGTTTTTGGTTCGTTTTTAAAAAAAGAACAATATATACTCTTTGCTTTGAAGCTCCGCAGGGACAGTGTTTTTTGCTAGACGTTGTCAACGTGAGGGTTCCAAGGACTTCCGCTGTCCTTGGTTGACGCAACGCCTTTGCTGGTCGTTTGCCATTCAACAGGAAGAAAGAAGGCAGTGCTCCCTTAATACCCAACAATATTTTCCAATGCCCAACAATGAATCCACCGCATCGTTCCAAGGTCCCCGAGCTCTATGATCACACCTACAACCATAATTTCAGTATATGGATTTCTGATACTTCCTAACTACCAACTAAAGTTTCTATCGCCAGAATGTCCACATTTTCATGTCAGAAAACAAGCCGGTTCCGTCTACAGTGTCCAAATATTCAATTCTAAAAATTCGCCGGTTCCACAATTTAGTTTTAGGTTCCTCGAATCGCGCTATAAAATATCCTTCATAGCAAGAAGAGAGTACAACTAGAACGCTTAGAGTTTAAGCCCTCCAACAAACGCTTTAACAGTTCTAAATTAGGATTGCAGGTGGCCAAACCCCTGCACCCCTTAGCACTGCGACGCTTCATCGAACAGGAATTATCTTTGTCGAAGCCGACCAGCACCCCAGAAAAACTTCACACTAGAAAGCTTAAGCAAAGGCGTTAGTCCTGTTTCGCAAATGGGTTACAAAGCCTAACTCTCGGCACAGCCGACCCAGGAAGTCTGACGGCGTCCCTAGAAAACCTCTTAAGAGAGTTTCTTCCTTTAAAGAAAAGAAGCAACAGCGCTGGTTCTGCTTCACAGAAGGTGTGTTAAGGCTGTATTGTGAAAAAAAAAAATGTGCTGTTGCCACAAACACCGCCACAAAACAGCCACCCTTTATTTTTTTTCTTTTTTTGTCTATTCGTTGAAGCCTCGCAGAGCCACGGGGGTGCAGGGGGCTGGCCCCCTGCAAAACACATAACCCAGTAGTGTTTTCTGGGGGCACGCCCCCAGACCCCCAGGGCTCGCTTCGCTCGAATTTATGGGTAGTGTTCTATTCTTTCTATTTGTTGAAGCCTCGCAGAGCCACGGGGGTGCAGGGGGCTGGCCCCCTGCAAACCTAACCCAGCGGATCCGGGGGGGCCTGGGGCGATGTGGTGATTCCTGTGGAGGTGGTGAGGAGGGTATTGGGAGTTGTTGAGCACAACACCACGTAGTAGTAGTAGTAGTAGCAGTGGCATGAAGGAAGACGAGGAACCGAAGGTACGACGGTGGATTGTGCTTTGTTTTGTGGGCTGCATGGCCCTTTTGGGGGTTCCGATGTGGCTGCTAACGACGTCCATCTACCGGGCTCCGCTGAACTACGGGCTGATGGACTACTACGACAACAACATTGAATCCGACATTTCGGTCGAGATCCCCGTGTACCTCAACGCGGGCCAGGAGTTTCCCGACCTTGTGGAGGCCAGCCAATACGTCATTGACAAGGAGATGAGGGACATGGATGTGCACGGCTGGCGGCTGCAGATGCGGCCTGGTCGGGGGGCCTACACGGACTACAACGTCGACTTCCGGCTGGGCGAGGAGGATCTCTTTGTCGTGTCGGAGGTCGGGCGAGACATTCTCGTCGTTCACACGATGGAGATGGTGGGCACGGGCGAGATACCCGAGCTCGTGTCCACGGTGCTTCTGGAACACGTCTTCAAGGAAGAGATCGAGATGTTCCGACACCGCCAGAACACCCCGGCCGAGGTGGTTGGGTATTCGCCCAAATACCACCTCACCTTCTCACTTTTTGCTGGTGGGGGGGAGCCCATCTCCTGGGACATCGTCCCAGCGCTAGAGGAGCATTTCACGCCTCTTCGTCAGAGTCTGGCGCGTGTGGCCAACATCACCGTCGACACCCAGGTCCAGCATTACTCCTCGCTGGGCGGCGATGTCCCCTCTCCGAACGAATATGGCGAATATGTTCTTGAGAAGAACAACCTCGCCACGTTCATCAACTTTGCAGATTGGAGCCTCACCTCCATCCACTCCTACCCCACACTACACTTCATCCTCTACGTGCCCTCGCACGAACAGAGCCCTATGTACATCCGCAACTCCTCCACCAACTCCTTCTCCGTGCCCCAATGGGGCGGCGTCATGATCAGGAATCGGCCCAAATCCGGCCATTTCTCCTCTCAGGACCTTCTCCCAGTCCTCGAGACCTTCTCCTCGCAGCTGCTCGCCCTTCTGGGCGCACCCAGCTCGCCCAACTCCCCCGCGTATCGTCTAGACATCCTCTCGCGCATCTCCACGGTCCGGGCCCTCACGGCAGCTGCGTCAACACTGGGCTCCCTTCACAGACTGTCCCAGTCGCTTCCAAACATCGCCATCCCCACGCCCGTGCTGTACGGCGTCCAGGAGGCCTGCAACAACATCCAGCAGTCGCTGCGGTCCCTCAAGCTGGGCGAGTTCCAGTCTGCAATCGTGCGTGCAGGCGAGGCCCTCCAACGCTCGGAATCTGCATTCTTCGACAAAATGATGGTCCAGCAGGTCTTCTTCCCAGAAGAACACAAGGTCGCAATCTACCTCCCCCTCCTGGGCCCCGCCTCCGTCGTCCTCCTCATGGGCTCCCTCCGCATCCTAAAAGAGTACAAACAATCCAAATAACTAATTTATTCCCTCGCAAACTCACTACAATGCACACTGAGCTCTTTTCTGGGGGCACGCCCCCAGACCCCCTGGGTCGGCTTCGCCGAGGCTTGGGTCTAAAACCTTCTGCGAAGCAGAACTAACGCTTTTGCTTCTTTTCTGGAAAAGAAGAAACTGCTTCGCTGAGTTGTATTTCTGGGGGCACGCCGGGGTCGGCTTCGCCGAGCATTGGGTTCCTCAAAACCTTCTGCGAAGCAGAACTAACGCTTTTGCTTCTTTTCTGGAAAAGAAGAAGCTGCTTAAAGGAGAGGTTTTCTGGGGCACGCCCCCAGACCCCCTGGGTCGGCTTCGCCGAGTGTGGGGTCTAAAACTTTCTGAGGAGCAGAACTAACGCTTTTGCTTGAACTGCTTCGCTGAGCTGTAGCCCCCAGACCCCCGGGGTCGGCTCCGCCGAGAATTGGGTTCCTCAAAACCTTCTGCGAAGCAGAACTAACGCTTTTGCTTCTTTTCTGGAAAAGAAGAAACTGCTTCGCTGAGTTGTATTTCTGGGGGCACGCCCCCAGGCCCCCAGGGTCGGCTTCGCCGAGAATTGGGTAGCCAGACGTCTTCTGCGAAGCAAAACTAACGCTTTTGCTTCTTTTCTGGAAAAGAAGAAACTGCTTCGCTCAGTTGTATTTCTGGGGGCTAGCCCCCAGACCCCCGGATTCGGCTTCGCTGAGAATTGGGTTCCTCAAACCCTTCTGCGAAGCAGAACTAACGCTTTTGCTTCTTTTCTGGAAAAGAAGAAACTGCTTCGCTGGGTTGTATTTCTGGGGGCACGCCCCCAGACCCCCGGGGTCAGATTTGCCGAGGTTTGAAGAGCCTATACAATGCCTTTTGGGTCAAAAGAGAGGTAAGGTTGTAATGTTGGTGCTGGGTAGATCTTTGGGGCTAAATATGAATGGGTCGCTTTGGCTACAACCAAACCTAGCCTTTCTCCGAAGCAGAACAGCACCTTTGCTTCTTTCTTGGAAAACCGGGTTCTATTGGGAGCACGCTTCTGACGTTTACTAGCCCCTGTGAGACTTACAGGCCTTTAAATTGACTTGATAGTTTTGAATCTACATGTCGAGTGCAGATGGCAGCGTTGACAGTTAGCAGTCAGATTGTGCTGGTGTAATTATGTGTAAGCATCAGTCTGTGGGAAACGTATTCAAACAAACGCTCTTAGTTGTACCGTTGTTAATTCAGAGACACTCTACGTTTGCAGCCTTCTTTTCCGGAAAAGAGACAAAAGCACTATTTCTGCTTCGCAACATGTTTTGGGCCCAGACGTAGCCGAAGCCGACCCAGGGTGGACTGGGGGGTGGCCCTAGTCAGCTCTATTTTAAGCAGTTTCTTCTTTCCAGAAAAGAAGGCGTTAGTTCTGCTTCGCAGAATGTTTTAGATCCAACACTCGGCGAAGCCGACCCCGGGGGTCTGGGGGCACGCCCCCAGAAATACAACTCATCGAAGCAGTTTCTTCTTTTCCAGAAAAGAAGCAAAAGCATTTAGTTCTGCTTCGCAGAAGATTGCGTGCCCCGGAAAACTTTACGTTAAACTAATGGAAGGTTTGGACCCAAATCTCGGCGAAGCCGACCCAGGGGGGGGCAAAACCTCTCCTTTAAGCAGTTTCTTCTTTTTCAGAAAAAGAGCAAAGCGCTAGTTCTGCTTCGCTGAAGGTTGCGTGCCCCTGAAAACTTTGCGTTAAACTAATGGAAGGTTTGGACCCAATTTTCGGCGAAGCCTACCCAGGGGGTCTGGGGGCGTGCCCCAAGGAAACCTCTCCTTTAAGAAGTTTCTTCTTTTTCAGAAAAGAAGCAAAAGCGTTTAGCCCTGCTTCGAAGGAGGCTTCTGCGCCCAAATATCGGCGAAGCCGACCCCGGGGGTCTGGGGGTATGCCCCCAGAAATCAATTTATCTGGTGGACAGACGAAGGATAGCGCCAGGTGACTTAGAAGAGGGAGTGCTTTATTAATTATTTCTTTTTCTTTTTGATAGTTTTATCGGTTGTGGTTATCCATGTAGGTTTGAAGCCTTTTTCTTCTAGGAGTTTGATGACTGCTTTTTGTTGGGGGCCTTGGACCATGACTTCTTTGAGGTCTGAACCCTCTCTTATTGGAGATGTGGAGGTTGCGCCAGCACAGTGGACACGGAGTTCTTCGGCCAGGGTTACTGGGTTGATATGGAAGGGTTCGACATTGGATATGCGGGTCACAATTTTGTTACCACCACGTCGTTCGATCAAGATCTGGACTTTGGGAATGGGGCCTTTGGCCAGTTTTGGCTCCTCTTCTCCGGGTGGGGTGATTGTATGGTTCAACGTGCAGTTCTTTTGGAGAGAGGGGAGGAGTTCTTCCCGGGATAGAGAAGCTCCGTTTTTGCTTGAGAGGGCAGATGCGAGTACATCATCCATTTTAACATTCTTGCCGGAGCCCAATCCATGTTTTTCAACATGCGTGGAAAGGAGCTTTTTCAGAGTGTCTGTCGGATAGAATTTGGTTTCGGAAAGGTTGTGTTCGCGGAACAAGGGTGCTGTGATTGAACGCGGTTTCCAGTATTCGCGAGCAACCATTTTTCCAGAGGCGGATTTGGATGTGTTGGACTGCTGAGTGCCAGAGGTGGATTTTGTCTTCTTTACTTTGTAGATGGTAAAGTCGCGAACTTCTGGGGCGTCCTTTCCGGCGACCGACTGGACTACTACCTCTCCGTTGCGTTCTCGACATTTCAGAAGCTTCTTCTTCTCCATGGCTTTGAAAAACTTTTGAGCCTTTCTGTACGACGTTGCTTTCATGTTCACTTGAGCATCCTGATATGCCAGATTCGGGAGTAGGTGTTGGGACAAGAATAAGGATCCTGGGATAGGAAGTTCTAAGGGGGTGTCAATGGCCTTGCGTAGAACCTGAAGCAGCGCTCTATAAAACAGTCCATCAATTTCTTCTGTCGTGAACGATGGTCCGCTGTTGCTCTCCTGTTCTTGTTCTACTGCTTCATTATTTGGCTCCTCCGACTCCTCGTTTATCGTAGCTTCAGCCGCAGCTGCTCCTTCTGAGCCATTCTGTTCTTTATTCTCTTCCTCTTCCTCTTCTTCTTCTGCTTCCTGTTCCAAGAGCAGTTCGGCGAGCTTATCTGCGCTCTCCTCTACACAGTCGTCTTGTCCAACGCCCTTTGCCTCGTCTGTCTGAGAAGACGGTTCCTTTTCCGTGTCTCTATCTGCCTGAACGGTGCTCTCCTCTTGAACGGATGACTCTGTCTCGACACTCTCATCTACCGACGGTATGGACAAATCAAGCTTAGTTGGAACCTTTTTGTCTCCGCGATAGCCCTCCAACAGGGTGTCTCCAACCACATTAACAATGTATGCTGCTTTCCCCGTTTGTTCCTCTGTAATGTCCGAACAATTGGTCAAAGTAACACCAACGGCCAGCGGTACAGTAGGCGATTGAACTGTATGAATCGCCACCACTGTCCCCGTAGGACAATTCTCCGGCAACGGATCAAAAACCCCCGGAACCATCAAATCCGCACCATTTTGTAGCCGCTCAATTGTATAAATCGGGGTATACAGCTTTTTCAACAAATAAGGACACCCCCACAATGTCAACACAGTCGGAACCAACGCCCCCTCCCTCAACTTGAGCCACACAGGCTTCTCACCCTCAGTAGTATACAACAACGCAGTTTCACCCGAATGCAGCTGAATCTTACAAGATCTCAGATCCTTCGGCACAATCTTGTTCTTCGCATCATTGGGCAACTTTTCCAGCTCCAACCCATAAGTCTCACAAATAGTCGTCAAAATCCGCTTCCGCTCTGACGATTTCAGATTAGAAGACGGCTTATACTAAAATATCTCCTATTAGCAACCACCCCAACTACATCTATCTCACAATTCCAACTTACCTGTGCTTTTTTTCTAAACATATCGCGGACTATATACCGTTAACATCGAACAATCTGATCCCGATCACCGATACTACTGTCACGTGACTTGTTTCATGTATGCACACTAACTAGTTTTCAAAATTTCAGCCCTCTCTTCTTTTTCCAGAAAAAGAAGCAAAAAGCGTTGATCCGCTACGCGGAAGCTTAGAGAAAGTTCTAGGATCTTTAATTGGGTTCGTAGTGTAAGTTGAAACTGTTGTACGCCGGTGAAGCAGACTCAATTCAAAAAACACTCCGTTAAGCAGTCTAATCTTTCCCAGTAAAGAAGTTCGCAGAAGCTTTAGGCCCTGGATCGCCTTCGTCGCACTAAGCAGTTTCTTCTCTTCCAGAAAAGAAGCAAAAGCGTTAGTTCTATCTCGCACAAAATTTGGAACCCAACTTTCGGCGAGGCCGACCTGGGGTCTGGGGGTGCCCCCATCCCAAAATATCGCTATGCTAAGTAGTTATCTTCTTTTCCAGGAAAGAAGCAAAAGCATTAATTCTGCTTCGCGGTTTTAGACCCAACGCCTCGGCGACGCCGACCCAGGGGGTCTGGGGGCGTGCCCCAGGTCGCGGTTAGTACTAGTAGTTTGTGATCGATACCGATGATGGGAGTTGGGACGGGTGTTGATCAACGCGACGATGACATATGGGTCGGTGACGGAGCAGAAGCTACCAGCGGCGGTGCAAAGGGATGTGTTGACGTGGTGTCCGTTAATGGATTTGATAGCGCTGTGCTCGGCGGATGGCGGGAATATATGGGTGTATCGATTGAGTGGACAGAGGGTGTGGTCGGCCAACACGAAGAAGAAGTGTAGGGTGATCCAGATGACCTGGCGCTACGATGGGAAGCTGTTGGGGGTCATTTTTGAGGACGGTTCGTTGCAGGTGTTTAATGGGAGCAACGGGAAGGTCGTGTCGACCGACGAGGAGCGCAAGTTCACTGCTATAAATTGGGCCCAGGATACGATGTCCCAGAGCAAGAAGGTGGATGATCTGTTGCCGAACAACTTGTTTGGGTTGGATCTGTTGAAGCATTTGCCCAAGCTGCCCTCGCTTCCATCAAACTTTCAGGCGTTTAGTCGCGTTTCGCTTGATGATACTGCTGAGACTACGGATATGCTCATCACCGGGACGGAGCTCGGTGAAATGGAGCTCAATTTGTACGGTGTGTTTTCAATTGGTGGAGTTCAGGTCTCCAAGGAGGAGCACAGGATCCGCGATGTTCTGGCGGTTGCTGATTTGTCGCATTTCCTGGCCATCGTCTCTAATGACCAATGCCAATCGCTAGTCAAGATAAAGGCAGGGTTTATTCGAAAATTTGGCTTGACCTATCTTCCCGAGGTGTCGTTGACACCGGCCAAGATCTATGCCCTGGTGGACTACGTCCACGAGGCTCTCACCATAGTCCAGAAGGAGGTGGGGACGGTAACTACGCAGACGAAGCGGGCGTTCGTGGGCCTCCATGACGACCACGAGGTCGTCAAGGTAGAGCTGTACGACACGCTTCTGACTGGAAACCCCTCGAAAGCCGTGGTCACGTGGCTCTCTGGCGAGCTTGGAGACCGGGGGTTGAAGAAATGGACCAAAACTGTGTTGGGATGCTACGACGCAGTGAAGAAGGTATTGTTTGAAAACCTGATTCCCGGATGTGAGCGGCTTGTGGTGCTGCTCTCCAAGCTCCGAGGCCTAGCCAAGTGGAAAGAACGCGGCGAGCCTCTCGGGCTGGTGCCCGAACGGTTCGACGACGCCATCACACAGACCACCTCCATCATCAAACAGGCCCACACGCTGCTGAACAAGGTTTGCGAGGAAAGCTACTATTTCAAGTCGTTCAGCGCGTGGTTAGAGGTCGTTTACGGCGAGATCCCTGATGCGCCTCCAGCCACCGGAAAGCCCCTGCACGACGATCCATCGTCCGTCAAAACACTGGATGTGGCCAAGTTCATCACTACATATCTGTACAAGTCCGACTCGTTGCTGGATACCGTGTCTGCTATCGACCCACTCCGTCAGTCGTGCAACGCTGCCTTTGACGAGGCCAAACTAGCCATGCACAAACAGGTGACTGTGGAAACCACCGTCAACGTGGCTCCCACAGACTCGCACAACGTACACCAGTTCTACGACCAGCAGACGGACTACTGGTACGTGCTGATCCACCAACGGGACGACCAGGAGTTCCAGCTGATCAGGTTCAAGGTCTCGGAGGAGACTGGCGGCCACATCTCTGAAGCAATTGTCGTGCAAACAGAGGGGCAGATTCTTCAAATGGAGTTTGTAGACAACGAAGCTATCATGATGATAACAAAACAGTCCGAAACACATCACTCTCTCCTATCAATGACATATAGCACGCTGCCCTACAACCTCTTCAGCCTAGCCGACCCCCAAACCCCACTGTACACTACAGTCGAGGCGAACGTAGCCAAACAGCCGTTGGTGGTCGACAAAAGTCGATCCTTTGCCTCAGAATTCATCCCATCTGCATTCACCGTCAACGGTCGCCCCAACAGACGCATCGGCTTTCTCCTAGCTAACGACGACCGTAGATCCCTCTTCTTTGATCTAGACGATGACGACGAAGACGAAGAAATGTTATAAGCATCAAATACTCAACATCCCATTTTTTGGGGGCACGCCCCCAAACCCCCGGGGTCGGCTTCGCCGAGGTCTGGATCTAGAGAGCCTGCCGCTAATACCTTTGCTACTTTTATGCTACCTAACTTAGAGATATTCATGCCCCAAAAATACATTGCGGCTCTACGAGGCTTCGCCGAATAGAAAGAATGAACCATTGCCCATAGCGAGCGAAGCGAGCCCAGGGGGTCTGGGGGCATGCTCCCAGAAAAAGCACTTCTGGGTTAGGATTTGCAGGGGGCCAGCCCCCTGCACCCCCGTGGCTCTGCGAGGCTTGGTCGAAAAGAAAGAATGAATCATTATCCGTAGCTTCGAGCGAAGCGAGCCCAGGGGGTCTGGGGGCATGCCCCCAGAAAAGGCAGCTCTGGGTTCGTACTGTAGGTACACGGATTACCACTTCTGTGAAACAAGGTGAAAGTTGGTTAGTAGAGTATTATCTTTTGACAGATTTTGAGAAGATAAGGGAGAGGGTATTGTTTTCCTGTTTGACGGTGAAGTAGGAGTAGAGGGCCTGTAGGAGTCGTCGTCTGTAGAAGCGCTTTGGTTTTAATACTTTGAGATGGTTGTGTTTAATATCTGATGGATTATTGTACTGAGTTTCCAGGTAGGCCAATGCCTCTGGATGGATTGGATAGGAGAAGGTTTTGAGGAGAAAGGAGTAATAATTGCGCAGTAGGTTCTTTTGCCGGTTTTTTGGCAATGGTGTACCGAGAATTGTGCCTTCATATGGTGGAGTAAAGAACAGCTTCCGTCCGTTTTTGCCTGTGGATATTTTGTTCTGTTTAAAGAGATGCAAATATCTGAAGAGCAGATCTTTGTTAGCCTTTACAGCCTTTTCGTGGTCCTCAAACGTCCGGTGAGGAGGTGTGGGCATATTATGGAGCTGAAAGGTGACTTCCTTGTGATCCAGCCGGGATGTCCCCAAGAGACTTCGCAGGGGCAATTCCTTGACACGATACAACAGCAGACATCGTTCAAAAACCCGATCGGTGTGCCGAACGCTACCCTCATTTGCCCTTTTCAAAAGCTCAAGTTCAGGCTGGCCAATGTCAAGCAAGGCACAGACCTTGTTCTCATTGGCCACGTACTTGTAGGCTGCAAAGGACTCGTAGATCAGCGCCTTAAGATATTGCCGACATAGCGGATCAATAAACTTATTCGCTTCCCGTTGAAGCCCCCGATACAAGCTCAACACACGCCAACGTGTCGGATAATAAATAAAATGTGGAAAATGGTGTCGCCTTAATAAGACATTCCCCGCAAGACCCATTTGATGATGTCAAATTTCTAACCACCCAACACTATAGTACCATGCTGGTTTTTCCTGGGGCACGCCCCAGACTCCCTGGGCTCGCTTCGCTCGAGATTATGGGTAGTGCTCTTTATATTCGTTGAAGCCTCGCAGAGCCAGGGGGTGCAGGGGGCCAGCCCCCTGCAAAACCTAACCCAGTAGTGTTCTCTGGGGGCACGCCCCCAGACCCCCAGGGCTCGCTTCGCTCGAGGCTATGGGTAGTGTTCAATTCTTTATATTCGTTGACTGTGGGTATCAATTCTTTCCATTCGTTGAATTTTTGCGCAGAAACGAAGCGGAAAGGACCTATTGCTTCGAATTCGCAGAAGACTAGCCATCCAACCCTCGGCGAGGTCGACCCGCGGGTCTAGGGGAGAGGCCGGAAAAGGCCTGCGTCTTGATTTTTTGATCTAGTGGTATTCGATCATTAAATCTATTATATTAGAGTCCCGAATGTCCAGAGCGGACTATATATCAAAACATTATATATCAGTACTTAATTCAAGCATTTGAAACGTTAACTGTCGATCATATTGTGGTGGCGCTAGATTTCCACCATGGCATGTTCCTCTTTTCCAGAAAAGAAGCAAAAGGATTAATATTAGTTCTGCTTCGAATTAATTCGCAGAAGGCTTTGGACCCAACGCCTCGGCGAAGCCGACCCTGGGGGTCTGGGGGCGTGCCCCCAGAAAACCTCTATGTTTCTTATTTTCAAGGAAAGAAGCAAAGGGTTTAGTACTTCACAGTAAGTTACTAGCGCCCAGACCTCGACGAAGCCTACCGTGGAGGTCGCAACTATAGCTATAGATTCCAGGGTGTTTGAGGCACGCCCTCTGTAGTGATAATGCATGAATGTTTTTAGGGAGTATATATAATTAGAGTTTCGTGATAGCGGGACCGATTCTCACGAGGGATTTTTTAGTGATTTCGTTAGTATTGAGGCAGCCGGCGAGAGCCATAGTTCTTTGGAAATCGGAGGTGAGGATGTGGTTCATGAGCTCGACGCCCTTCTGGCCGTCGTATTGCAGGCCGTAGAGCGCTGGGCGGCCGACCCAGACGAAGTCTGCGCCGAGAGCCAAAGCCTTGAATACGTCGCCTCCGCGGCGGATGCCTCCGTCGACGTGGACAGGCACGCGGCCTCTGACAGCCTCCACAACCTCGGGCAAGGCGTCAATTGTGGCCAGCGTAGAGTCCAATTGTCGTCCGCCATGGTTAGAGACCCAGATGCCGTCCACACCGGCGTTGACGGCGATTTCAGCATCCTCGGCCGTGGCCACGCCCTTGACCCAGATTTCCATGTTGGTGATGGAACGGAGCCAGGGGATGGTCTCCTCCCAGCAGATGGACGGGTCCAGCACGTTAGCCGGGCCCTCCTGCTTCTTCTTCTTCTGCTGCTGCTCGTCGGGGCTGTATGAGCGCGAGTCTGAGGTGGACTCGATCAGCACGTCCACCGGGCCTGCAGACGCCGCCTGGAAGTTGCCCAGCGACAGATGCGATGGCAGCGTGAAGTTGTTTCTATGATCCGGGTAGCGCTGGCCCAGGAACGGTGTGTCCACTGTGAGCGCAAGCGCCTTGTATCCCTTCTCCTCCACCTTTTTGACGAGCGCCTCGGTGGTCTTTCGGTTCTGGAACACGTACAGCTGGAAGAAGACCACGCTGTCGTCGCCAGCGTCCTTCACCTCGTCGAAAGGCTTGTTGGAGTAGCTGCTCAGCCCCATGGGGATGTTGAAGCGCTTAGCAGCCCTCGCAGTGGCACACTCACCCTCGTGGGTGGCCATCTGGTGGAAGGCACTCGGAGCAATACCGATGGGATAGTCATACTTCTTCCCAAACAGAGTGGTCTTAGGACTCGGATCCACGTTGGCCACATTTCGCATGACACGCGACCGGATTCTATAGCGATCATAGCCCGCCAGGTTCTCCCTGACACTGATCATCTCGTTGGCCCCGGACTGCCAGTAGTCCCGGGCCTGCTTGGACGCCAGCGGCATCGCAGCCTTCTCAAGGTCGTCGAGTGAAAGAATAATGTCCGGGTTTGGCGCCATTTTACCGTACTGTGTGGTCTAGAGGAGGATTTCGCTTCCCTTATATAGCCGTATCCCGGTGTCTCACGTACCTCCGCGGGGTCCCGTGGGGGCCATCACTCATCATTCATCCGATCTAATTTTCAACCCACCGGCCAACTACACTGGCGAAGCAGCCTACGACACCTCTAAAATATTGATGTTATAGTATATATTTACGGGGAATGTCGTTTTATATCGATCAAGGACCTGCAGACTGACCCGTTTATCCTTAGTTTGCTGCGGAACCCTGGCGGTCCATTCTTGCCGCACACCCGAAGCTATGTCGGGTAAAACCCCCGACACGGATAAATCAACGAAACACATACGCGCGCGCGGGTTTTTCTGGGGGGCGTGCCCCCCAGACCCCCCTGGGTCCGCTTCGCGGATGATAGGTAGTGTGAAGTATTCAGCGATCCAGTACAATTCTTTGGTTTCATTTTCTGGGAAGAGAAGAGATGTACTATGCCGATTAGCTATTCGGCTACTGTTTTTGGGGGGTGTGCCCCTAAACCCCCGGGTTCGCGGATTATGGGTAGTGTGAACCTTCCGCTAAGCGGAACAACGCTTTTGCTTCTGGAAAAAAAAAAAAAAAAAAAGAGACGTACTAGGCTTATTAGCTGTTTGATAAGTTGGTTTTGGAGTCGCCTTCGCGAATCACGAGAAGTGTGAAACCTGCTGCTTTTGCTTGAAAAGAAAAAGGATAAGTAGTCTTTTTTTAGAATGAAATTGTTTGATCAATATATATCTGAATTGAGCACTACCCCGACCTCGAGAGAAGCAAGCCCTGAGATCCGGGGCATGTCCCGGAAAAGGCTACGGGTTCGGTGTTAGCTCACATCATCAATCACGCTTTGCAGGGGTGCATATCCACAATGAGTTCAAATGAAAGATGATACTATTTTCCGCGAAGCGGAACAACGCTTTTTGCTTCTTTTTCTGGAAAAAGAAGAATATAAACGACGCAATTGTCTTCGCAACCGGTATAAAGTAGTTTTCTTGATGTCCTTGCGCGTGCGCGGATAGTAGTCCCAATAGGTCAGCCGTACTACCACTTAAAAGAATCGAAGCGATGGAAAACAATAGTTGGTTAGGACGAGAAGATGCCGAAGAAGAAAGCAGCCAAGGAAAAGAGCCCGCATCCGCTGAGGCAGTCGCATGGCCCAGAGGCAGGAGAGGACGTTGGGAAGAAGGCGAATATCAGTCAGTCGCAGCAAGCTCAAGAGGAGGAAGAGGAAGAGGAAGATGATGGTATTGGCGGCATGTTTGGCAGTGGACTCGGTGGACTGAACGCCCTTATTGACAAGGTCGGCCAGGAAGACGAGCCGCAGGAATATGAGGAAAAGGAGCGAATGAAGCTGCTTCTGTCCAACTTTAACGCAGACCAAATGGCCAGATATGAGGCGTTTCGACGTGCTAACATCAATCGAACTGCGGTCAAAAAGCTTGCAAATGCTGTCTTGAACCAGTCAATTACTGCAAATGTGGCTGTCACCCTCTCTGGTATGTCCAAAGTTTTTGTGGGAGAAATCATAGAAAAGGCACGTGACGTACAACAACGTATGGAACCGGTCACCTCGATTGAAGAATTAGAATCGCAGGAGCGACCTCTAAAACCTGAACACCTCCGGGAGGCCTGGCGTCTATTCAAGATTGAACAGGGGACTGTCCCCGCAGCCCATTGGCGTCGGCAGGGCGGTGATGGCGACGGCATGATGTTTAGATAGCCAAACAACAACTCCAACTCTTATTTATTAATATATATGCACCCATCCGTTGTAACACTGTTTGAGGAGTTTTTCTTTTCCGGAAAATAATTCAGAAGAATTGTTCCGCTTCGCGGGGGCCTGTGCATCTCTACAGGTAGTCAAAGCTCAACAGATTAAGGCTGGCTTTATAATTAGATTCTTGGGGGCACGCCCCCAAACCCCCTGGGTCGGCTTCGCCGATGTTGGGGCCAGATAGCACCTTTTGCTTCTTTGATATAGCTACCATTTGTACAACTATATAATGTAGGAAGCGCTCTGTTGTTTTGTAGATACACCTAGGACTTTTGAAGCCTCGCAGAGCTAATGTTTTTGGTTCTTTTTAAAAAAAGAACTTGATTTTATTATATAGACCTTCAGCCTTGGTGGATGACAATTCCAATATTCTGTTACCCCCGGCCTTTACAAGGGTTTTCTTCTTCTTTTCGATGAGAAGCGGCTGACGTGCGGCGTCGTATATAAGCTTCACGAGGGGTTGATCTGCAATTGAGATGCCCACTTTGGACTATGGAGACATTGCGCCTGAGGACCCTGTGAAAAGTATAAATAGCACACGTGAGCAAAGTGATGGCTTTTAATATGATCACGGAAACATGTTGAAGGTGGCTCTTCTGTTCTGCTTTATAGTCGGTGTCACATCTGGAGTAACAATCACAGATAGTGTGACAAACCACTCGTCGCCTCTATTGTACGGGTTGATGTTTGAGGATATTAATCGTGGAGGTGATGGCGGTTTGTATGGTGAAATGCTTAATAATCGGGCATTCCAAGGAATCAACCGCTCGTTGGATAACTATGAAGCTCTCAATGACTCAAAGCTCAAATTGACTGATGACCCACTTAGCGATGCTCTGCCAAAATCAATGCGTGTGATTGGTGACGGCTTTTACAATAAAGGATTTTGGGGAATCAACTTCAAAAAGACTGGCAAATATATTGCCCGGTTTTATGTCAAGGGCGGTTCTAACTTTCGAGTGGCTCTTAAGGGCGTTGACTCCGGCATGGAGTTTGCAGCTACTGATGCAAAACGGGCCACTGAAGGTACTAAATTGTTTCCAACAGAATCAAATGGGTTCCAGCTTTATGTAGCAGAACTTGTTTCGGGACAGGATCCTCCTGATATGAACAATGCAATGTACGTCACCTTCGACGGAGGGGATGCTACCTTTAATTTTATTTCGTTGATGCCTGGAGATATGTACAAAAATCGTGAAAACGGGCTAAGGGCAGATTTGGCCGAAGTTTTGGAGGAGCTGTCAGGAAAGTTTCTTCGTTTCCCAGGTGGAAATAACTTGGAGGGACATACGGTTGCTCGTCGATGGAAATGGAATGAGACAGTAGGCCCGTTAATTCAGCGACCAGGTCGGCAGGGCGATTGGAAGTACCCAAACACCGATGGACTTGGACTGCATGAGTATTTTGAATGGTGTGAAGACATGAAATTGGAGCCAATTTTGGGCGTCTATGCAGGCTATTCCCTTGGAGGTGAAGAGGTTCCGGAAGATCAGCTTCAGCCATATATTGATGAGGTTTTGAATGAGCTGGAATACTGCTTAGGTGATGAAAACACTGAGTACGGTAAAAAACGTATTGAAAACGGCCGAAAAGACCCCTTCAAAGTTAAGTATGTGGAGATTGGCAATGAAGATTGGTTTTCTAAGCATTATGATCACCGCTTTCCAGCATACAAAAAGGCAATTAACAAGAAATACCCGGAACTAGTCATCGTTGCCTCATCAGAAGTCGGTGTAGTTTTCCCCAAGGATGAGCTTGTATGGTGGGATCAACACATATACTCCAATCCAGAATGGTTTATTGACCATTTTGACAGCTATGACAACTATCCCGTCAACAATACTAAAGTGTTTCAAGGTGAGTATGGATGCCGTTATCTTGGCCATCAGCCGGGTCAAGACCCAATTTCAACCCCTGTGATGAAAGCTAGTGCTGCTGAAGCCGTTTTTATGCTAGGAATGGAACGTAACTCAAACAAGGTATCGGCAATGTGCTACGCGCCCACCCTTGAAAATGTCGATGGGCCTTTTGGAGGACCCAACATGATCCAATTTAATCCCAAGTCTGTTGGAAAGTCAACCACATACTACGTTCACAAGCTACTTTTCAATACAGCTGGTGATACAATTCTTGGGCTTAAAGATCCCTCGTTTCATCCCCTCTATTACACGGCCAACTTAGACAGCCAGAGTAACAGGGTCCACATCAAAATTGCCAACCCAACAAACCAATCAGTCGACTTCACTGCCAGTATTGAAGTTGATGGCTATGAGTCCGCAAAAGCAACCGCTCAGTCTATCTCCTTAGATGATCCCAATGCAGCTAACCATTTTGGTAAGCCTGAGCAAGCCTCAATCTCTTCCCAAGATGTATCTTACAGCAACGGGGACCTCAAGGTAAGAGTCTCTCCTTACTATGTTGGGGTAATAACTCTTCAAAAGTAACCATATTTTTCAGTTTATTGGTTGATTAATTAGTATATTTCACTGCTTTGTTTATACATATGATAGTGCTACGTGTACTTTCTTGGCGAGCTTGCCGGTGCACAGCCGGTTTGATAATTCTTTAGGATTAATCTATCCTACATGATAACTCCTTTTCATATCAAATCCGCCGTTGCGACTTCACTAATGTCTAGGTTAGTCGAATAGTCTGGCGCGAACCTCCCCCCTTTATCCCACATATTTCTGCTTCACCGAAAGCCAAAGTGTGTCCTTCATGAAGCGAAACAACGCTATCTGCATTTTTCTGGGAAAAAGAAGAATACCGCAAGGTGACGATTCAAATTATGGTTGACAGACGAAGCAAAAACCACTGTTTCACAGCCTAGGCCCATCCCTGCGAAGCGGACCCTAGAGAGATATAGGGGCTTGTCCCAAGAATCATTTAGTAAAAAAAACCCTTCAACCGTTCTATTTATTTTTTAAAAACGCTGACAACAGACTGGAAGGCGTTCTTTTTCGAATTTTCTCGCGATATTAGTACTTGGTCGTCTTCTTCATCAGTGGTGGAGTCTATATCCTTGCGTTGACCGGAGTATATATCAATCTCATGGGCTCGAAGAATATGCGTTCGATTTATAAGCTTGAACACAATATAGACGATCCCAGAAAGTGGGAGCAGGATATAGGCATCAACAAATTTCCCAGCAACGAAGGGTTTGAATGTGGTCCATCCCTGGATAAGGGAGAGTATAATGTTGGCAATGAGGCCAAAGTATCCTGTGAAAGGGTATCCAAGGGCTTTGTATGGAAGTTCAGAAATGCTTCTTCCCTGGCTAGTCCAAGCTCGTCTGAAACGGATGTGGACCAACGATATTCCACCCCAAACTATAAATGTTGAAACACCCGATAGGTTGACAATATATTGGTATGCCTTTCCTGCACCGGTTGAGACATTCATAAGGGCTAAACATCCAAATAGATTTGTGAAAACAATGGCAGGCACAGGAACGCCTCGCTTATCAGTCCAAGCGAGAAACTTTGGCGCAAACCGTATTGGTTGTGCCTGTGCCATGTACAACACTGTTCTTGACCCAATATATATTGACGAGTTCACCGCACTGATACATGTGATGAGAATGAATGCATTAACCAAATGCACGCCAGCGGCAAACCCTGCATTCTGCAACGCAATGGTCATTGGGCTTTGAAGGGCATCATCTGCGTTGCTATTGACCAATCCAGGCGCATTGGAAGGTACGGTCAATCCAAAAAAGAAGGCGCTGCCCATGTACACAACAATGATACGCCAAAACACTTGACGAATCGCGGCGGGGATGGCTTTTCCAGGGTTTCGAGTCTCTGTGGCAGCCACTGCCACACTTTCAACACCAGCATAAAATGTGGAACAAAAGACAAATACCGTGGCAACACCCCCAAACCCTGCAGTAAAAGCACCAGGATCCCGCCAGTATCTGAAACCAATCGCATCTGCCCCCTTTACCCCGCCTGAAGCGTATATAATTGAAAAAAAGAAAAAGGCAATCAAGCCTAATAACTTGATCAATGCTAACCAGAATTCTGCTTCACCAAAAGCAACAATGCCCAATAGTTGGAACCCCAAGAACAGGAACCAAAACAGTAGAAAGTAACCCCATAAAGGCACTTTTTCACTCCAAAATGACAAAATGCTGGAAACAGTGTTGTATTCATTGGCTAACACCGCAACCCAGATGACAAAATAATTCCATCCAAGGACAGCTCCAAAAGCAGGATCAACAAATCGGTTGCCTAGACCAGCAAAGGAGCTATCAGCTGTGGGATAGAGAGTCGCGAGTTCTCCCAGAGACTGCATGATTGTAAACGCAATTATACCAATGACTCCAAACCCAATTAGCAACGCAGCAGGCCCACCAGATGCTAAAGCGCCACCGGCACCAACCAATAATCCAGGCCCAATGATACCTGCAAGGGCCATCATTGAAAGATGTCGGGCTTTAAGCCCGCGCTTGACACCACTATCTGGATCGTATAAATCCCTTTCACCAACACCCATCGAACGTTACTTTACAAATAGCAGGATGGGGAACAACAATATTTGTAACAGTCACAAGCTAATCTCTTCATTTGTCTACGATCTGCAACGTTTAAGCACGCAATCAGCACGACAACCTGCCTAATTTGTGCCCAGAATTAACTTTTACCCGTAGTTACACTATTTTCGGAAAACCCCTAGACAATTCTCAAAGATTTCAATTTCCCGTCTTCTCCACCCTAGACCATTTACGTCCGCCAGAATATCACAGTTTGGACGGAGAAACTCTCGGAGATGTGCAAAGGTTATCCCCGACCCATTGGGTCCCTGCGTTATATCCGCTACCCTAACCCACACATCGCGGTACACCTGTGAAGGCAAACATTCAGGCTCTCGCGGGTTTAGGGTTCTCTCCGATTTAAGTTACAGTGGTTGATGTTTCAAAACAATCACGGCTGGCGCTAGGAGATGCTTATAAAAAAGGTAGTTCCCGCCCTTCAGAAGAGGCACCGACTGTTGTAATGATCGAGTCAGGTACCTAGTCTGATTAGGTTTCAACGTCAAACGTACCATTAGTCGAGTGCTGGCAAAGACTGAGAAGTGCTTTTATTTGGGTCTTGTGGTTTATCTCAGAGTGGCCTTTTACCACGCGAAAAGAGACCTAGACTGAACATCTATTAATTCGGTTCACAGACTATCGGTGTTCCGACAAGAAACAGTCCACATCGACAAAAGCAACTACCGAGGCTGAACATTATTGGTTGGAGATATTCCCTCAATTTTGATAGGTCTGCCAGTTAGCTTTCGTCACGTAATGTTAGTTAATCACCTAGCTGTTCCGTCCAATTTATGGTCATTACTATGTCAAGATTTCAGGCACGACCTAGTATACATTACTACCCTCGGGTTGGTAATGGGATTCTATAACCCGTATAAAGTTTGCTAGCTAGCACTAGCACGCTCTATTCGACAGAGGTTGGAATAGTATATCAAAAGAAACATTATCAATGGGAAACTGTCTCTGACTCCGAACCTTATGTCCCGTTCGTGAATAGAGCTGATTGGCTCCCATTGAAAACAAGACAGCTCTTGTTGTCACATTTTCTGGGGTGGAATATCGTAGTCGACTCATTGATCCCTAGAATCAGGTCCAATTCGTCTAATTCCAGATTTACTAGTCGTGGGAAGAAAAGCTTTACTCGGAGAAGAACACTTCCAAATGAAGTGAGGCGTTGACGTGTTGAATAGTTGAAACAGAGCCAGCCTGGTCCTTTTAACATCAACACACTTCCTTCTGTTATGACCATTAAACATGGTTAGACAAGGAAGACATGTCTTCATAGTGATTGTTTCGATGCTTCTTTAAAGCTATTTGCACTTTCTAACTATGGCACCGATCAAAGTTCCCACAGCTGTTCCAACATAAGCTCCAATAAGAATCGTAATTGGCCATTGCTGCCATGGCCTGTCCCAGTCCAATGGGATAGGGATCGCACCTAACCATGCACCGAGCCACGTCCCGACCGATGCCCCATACACACCACTCAACGGCAACTTGACAGAAATTATATCCTTCCAAATGTTAGAGTCGAGATTGTATACAAACACAAGAGGCTGAACGGAGAGCAAGGAAATGTGCACCGCACATAAAAACGTTCCTGGAGAGTAATAGGGAGCGCCGAAAAGAAATAGAAGAGCGTATACCAGCACAGACATCATGTAACTAAGAACCAATGCCAAGACAGCAGACTAAACAATAAACAAGTTAGAATATCTTCATGACCAACTATTGATCCACAGTTCTCCAAAGCGAATCGACCGGGCAACTTCGAGTATAGAAATTTTCGGCCAAACGGATGCCACGCGACCGAAGCATATTGAGGTCCAAATTCACAACAAGGTGAGAATGGGCTGAGGCGTTCTAGAAAAAAACTGGGCCAAAAGATTCGCTTCCATAATTATGAACTCGCTCACTCCAGTGCGTCAATTGCGGTGGTGATATCCAGGAGAAACAGAGACCACCGATCCCTCCGCATCATACGCATAAACACCAAATTGAGCTGTAATCCGGCGTCGGAAAATGTGGCTTTCTTTAAACAGAGTTTTAACACGCAACTAACACTTACCGAAACAAGACTACCAAAGCCTTCTTGGTAATGGTCGGATTTCTTCTGCTTCTTCTGGCCCTTTATTGACATTGTCTTTCCATCATTATGGTTCCCAACAATGCAGTAACCAACCTGGATGATGGAGAGCCACGGGAGGGTCTGAATCATAGATTGAATGGGGTCGTCAATCAATCGACCCCGAGACAATGCCAGCCAGATGTACGAAAACAGTAAACCGCTATATGCAACCGATGCAGCTACAGGTGCAGTAGCAGCTGTTGCGCCCGTAGCAATTCGATGTGGCATTTATGGTATAATCAACCAGATCGCTTACTATATTTGAATATTAATTTATAATTATCGCTGTCGGGACAAATTGTAAAATACCCGTGGTGCATGTATGCACGAAACATGTACGTTGCTATGGCAACCATGCAAATGGTTTCAAAAAAATAATGATTCGACCCAGGATCGAACTGGGGACGTCCTGCGTGTTAAGCAGGTGCCATGACCAACTAGACCATCGAACCGATATAAAATTTGTAACAGATCGGATCCGGAGGATCGGGCCGAGTGGCTAGCGTGGCTGGTCCGGGGTAAGACAAGGTGATCCTCTCTCGCCGTCCCTTTTTGCAATCGCACTCGAACCTTTCCTATGCGCAATTCGCCGCTACACAGCCGGCATCACGGCTCCGACCACCAGATACGTCCCACATCCCAGCCCGAATTCCTCAACTTTTGATCCCACAATCCTCAAGGTGTCAGCCTTCGCGGATGATGTGATCACGACACACAACACAACCAAGGACCTTCAAAAAGTAAGTGCTATCATTTCTCGCTATTCTAAAGCCTCGGGATCCAGTCTCAATGGCCATAAGACCTCTCTT